>JAVXUP010005063.1:0-22825 GCA_033070095.1 Escallonia herrerae | reverse complement strand
TAAACCCACTGTGCAATATGACGTAGGCTCGGAGCGCCATGTTAGACTTCTTACTACTTAAAACAAATGACTCCCAAAATGCCAAAAGTGAGGTGTTATTTAGAACTGTTTTGGAGGGGGCCGCGTGAACGCAGGCGCCCACTATCACAAATTATGACGTAGGCTCCACCACTTGGGTAGGCCTTAGGCGAGTACCCCTCCAAAGTGCAATGCAGGTCACTAACCTAGGCCATGGGCCTTCTTGATCACCCATTGATCTCGTCCAGGTAAGTATGTTTACCTGTGTTGTACCCTTCTATTTCATACTCTGACTATCGCTCCTCATTCTTCTTTTTGCAATGTGGGACTCATGCCAAGCCTCATAGTTTTATGACATTCCTTTGACGTTGGAATCTGTTGCACTAAGCTCACACCTCTTAATTAGTAGCTTGATGAAACTTGAATGTATTTAAGGCAAAGATGCATTACATGGATCAAGTAAGTTTAGCAGTTTATGTGGGTTAGCCTTTTGAGAGTTAGAGTAGTGGAAAGATTTAGAGAGAGATTCACAAGTTAGGTAAGAGCGTGAAAGGGGTTAAAAAATCAGTTCCTTTTTTAAGGGCTAAAATCATATATTTTGGCTTTTGACCTCATATGGTAGGGTAGATCTTGAAAGCTACGTAAGATTCCCTCCAAACGGTACATAGGCAATGACTTGGTGCTGGTTTATTTGGGTCAACTGAGATTAGGATGGGCAACTCATCCGTAGTCTGTCTACTTTGTTGTTTTAGTTAGTCACTTCGCACAGCTGGTTTTGTAGAAATTAATTTTGGTTCAACTATATTTTAGGTACGCAGTGTGGGGAAAACGAAGTACAATTCATATTTATTTTGCTGCTTATCAGGCTATAATTTGTGGGACTAAATAAGTTTAATGTTGTTGGAGTAGATTTGGGTAGGGTGCACCAGGCCCATGGCAGTAGTGGACCCTCTGGACCCTTGCATATGCTCTGTTGTCCTTCCTCAACCAATTATTCTGGTACCGCTGCGAGCCGCTCTCCATCACCTCCATCGCCGCCTAATTGCGGTTGGCTGGGGGGGGCCAGATCTATGGGTGGTGACAATAGTAGGGTGGCGGTGCTGGGCAGATTTATGGGTGGCAGTAGTGTGGCAAACTTGTGGTTGTTGAAGGCGTGGGGTGGCGATGGTAGGGCAGATTCGTGGGTTACGACGCCGATAGGGTGACGATGGTGGGATAACCGCTAGTGGTGGTGTGAGCGTGTGGGAGTGGAGATGGTGGTGACATGGTAAAGGTTGGCTGATGGAATTGTCTATTGGTGGTGGTGCTTTGAGTGGGGGGGGGGATTTAAAAATGATGCTCATTTTTTTGCTTTTAACAAAGTTTGAAGGTCAGATCTCAAAACTAAAACCAAAACTGAAACTCCAAAATGGAGCTTTCAAAAACAGCCTCATTTTAAAAGTTGGTTTACAAAATTGAAGGGGAAAAAAATGAAAACTGTCTGCCAAATGCCTTTTTTTTTTTCAATTTACAAAACTGGAGAAACAACTAAAAGCAAAAACTGTCAAACGCTAATTTACTATGTAGTGTTGTTGCTTTCAATTCTTTCCTTAAAGATAGTTGCTCCAACTTTGGATGAACTAGCTTCAAGATAATGCAAGTAAAAACTTAGCAAGTCTTATTGAACTTGGATTCTTGGATTTGAATTTTGTGATGGTGGAAGACTTCAATTTAGTTTTTGCTCAGGGTTGATGGAGGATGAAGAAAGGGTTAGGGGGAGAGAGAGAGAGAGAGAGAGAGAGAGAAAGAATGGAAAGTAAAAGCAGCTGCTGTTCGGTTAACAACTACTAAGTGTAGCGGTTAGGGCGTTGGGAGGCGAGTCTAGCCGCTACACTTAATAACGGTAACCGCTGCTATGTGGCGCGGTTAGCAATTTTGAACTGTTTCAGGAGGTGCGAGTAGCATTTTAGGCCAAAAGACTAACCGCTACTAAGAGTGATAGTTAGACGGGTTTCAGTAAAAAAAGGTAATATCTGGGACGTCCACAACTACACGTGGACGGCTAGATACCAGTAGATGTGGTCAGCCCTGTATGTACACACACACATACATACATAATTGCAATGGCAACTATGTATTTGTGTTGTACCCTTAGGCAAGCACCCCTCCAAAGTGCAATGAAGGTCACTAACCTAGGCCATGGGCCTTCTTGATCACCCATTGACCCCGTCCAGGTAAGTATGTTTCTCTGTGTTGTACCCTTCTGTTTCGTACTCTAACTATCACCCCTCATACTTTTCACAATGTGGGACTCATGCCAAGCCTCATATTTTTATGACATTCCTTTGACGTTGGAATCTGTTGCACTAAGCTCACACTTCTTAATTAGTAGCTTGATGAAATTGAATATTTTTAAGGGCAAAGATGCATTACATGGATCAAGTAAGTATAGCAGTTTATGTGAGTTAGCCTTCTGAGAGTTGGGAGTAGTGGAAAGATTTAGAGAGAGATTCATAAGTCAGGTAAGAGCGTAGAAGGGATTGATCAGTTGTCCTTCTTTTTAAGGGATAAAATCATATATTTTGTCTTTTTTACTCATATTGTAGGGTAGATCTCAGAAGATATGAAAGATCTCCGTCCAAGCCGTACGTATGCAATGACTATAAGTGCTAGTTTCTTTGAGTCAACTTAGATTAGGGTGGACTACATGTGGGTTGTCTGCTTACTTTGTTGGATCCGCATCTCGTTATGGAAATTAACTTAGGTTCAACAAAATTATAGGTACACAATGTGCGGAAAACTAAGTAGAAGTCAAATTAATTTTGCTGCTTGTCAAGCTATAATTTGTTGGACTAAATAGGAGTTTAAATTTGTTGAAGTACTTTGGGTGGGATGCACCTAGCCAAGGTAGTAGTGCAATGCCAAGGCGACACAAGAGGAAGCAGTAGCGATTGTTGGTAAAAATTTTCCTATGGTGGGGTTCATCCACTAGGCGTTGTTTACCTCACCAAAAAAACTGTAATAGCCTTGATTTTTCCTAACACAGGGTTCCTCCAGTAGCTTGATTGAATTTATTTGGTAGCTTCGTAGTGAAATATTTTCCATGATAGGGTTCATCCACTGGGCTTTGTTTGCTGTCTTCACAAAGGCTTGATTGATTAGAAAGCAATACAGGCATCATAGACAATGGAGACTTCAGCTGATCTTGCCCTTTGTTTTGGGGTGCATAAGGCTAAGGCAAAATTCTGTGCATCTAGGGGACGAGCACTCCTCTGAGATGAATGGTCCTAATAGTAATAGTACGCAAGCACTAATGGTTATGTTTCCTTCCCTAGTGGCGTAGACTATAAGCCCTTTTTTGTTTCAAAGACGGTTATATATATTAGTGCTTGTTGGTAAAGTGGCCACTATTCATCAAGAAAGCCAAAACATGGTTTCTTTTTCGCAACTGTAATAGAATCGAAGAGAAAGAGTCTCTTCCAAGCACCCAAAACAAGATCTTTTGGGTAGCAAATGCATGTCTTCACTTTTGCTAGCTAGACAATTTGAGCTAGCGAAAGTGTTTTTAGAGCTTGATTCATCCTGTAGTGTCTTTCCATGTTTTAAGGGCATAGCATATTGGTCTGCGTGGCTGGTTTCAAACTTGTTGTGATCCGTTTATTAAGCTAGCTAGCTATTGATGTGGCCAGCTTTCTCATCTTATTTAAGAGGGGGAATTGCCAAGAATAGGTTTATCTGCTTTTATGGGTACATAAGATACTAAGCATAATATTAACTCTAAGGACGTTGAATGCCCATAGCAGCCATACACAGGTCTAGCGGTGCCTCTAGAACAAAGGCCATTCGAAATGTTTTGGCTTGCTTTAGCAAGTTCATATGCGTTTTCAAACTACCATTTGTTTATAAATCTCCCCATCCTGTTTCGCTTCTACACTTGTGGTTTGATATTTTGGTTACGCTAAAAACTTTTTCAGTTACTCGTCTTGCTACTCTTTGGTTTTGATGCTAAATTCTTGTGCTTGGGCTTCTCTATATGTTCTTGTACCTTAAATGATGCTGCCGAGAAGCCAAATACAAACCAAAGACAGAAACTGGCTATGAAAAGAATAATAAGAGTTTATATTGCAAACTGATAAACTGGTAGAATTTTTTCTACATCAATATAGATAATGCATGTATGGGTGTGTTTAGACCTGGCAAACGGGTATACCTGCAGGGTATGGGTAAAATTCGGTCGGGTCCGGATAAAAACGGTTCAGATAGATTTTACTCGAATTTTCTCGGGCAGACTTTTCCAGAACCCGTACCATACCTTTGCGGGTAGGGTATTACCCGCGGGTAAAATACCAATTTTTAATGGATTATTTTTTTAATAAAACAAATTCTAATTACATCATTTGGCCACATTTTAACAGCCAAATCATTCTTCCATGTTTCATATTTTTCTTCTCCATAAAAATTCATTACACAACAATCTGCAGATCTACACGACCACCATCAAGATCCACTGAAGGTCATGCGGAGTGCAATTGTGGTCTAAGGGGAAAGAGATGGCGGCGGAGGCACAGATCTGGGACAGATGGTGGAAAGAGACGATGGCGGAGGAGCGAATCTGCGATCTTGTGGACTATAGGTGGTGACTGGTGATCGTCGTGTGGGTTTGGCGCGGAGTATGGTTTGAGAGAGAGAGCGCGGCTGCTGGACGTTAAAAGAGTGAAGTGAGAATGAATGGTAAGAAACCCTAAAACCATTTATATAGCACAAAATTTGGGTAAATCTGGATTACCGACCCGAAAATTACAGGTCGGTTCGGGTACGGGTCTAATTTCAGCGGGTGTCCTATATATGTACCCGTGCCCCTGCTTTTTTAAGTGGGTACGGGTAAAACCGCGGGTCCGGGTAATATTTTGCCAGGTCTAGGTGTGTGCATGTTAAATATCCCATTGAGCGAGCCTTTCTTACATATTTTATTTTCCCCGCATCAATACAAGTATTCTTTGGATGGGTGTAATCATATTAATATCCCCATTGAACTACTCTTATTAAATATTTAGGAGCTACCAAAAAAATTACTCCCTCCGTCCCTAAAAAACTGATCATATTTCCTTTTTGGGCCGTCCCACAAAAATTGATCACTTCCAAATTAGGAAAGATTATGTAGGTATTTTTACATATTTACCCTTTTTATACCTTTTTTATTCTATTTCTCTCACAACATCTAATTCTCTACTAACTCATTTTCTCTCTTCAAGCTCACCACTTTACACTTTTTTATTCTATTTCTCTCTTCACATTTAACACTCTACCAACCAATTTTCTCTCTCATAGCCCACTCTCTTCCTCCCTCTCTCTAAAGGGTAAAATGGGAAAGACACACAATATATAACATAAATCCTTAATATACGTGCAAAGTCAAATGGATCGATCTTTTAGGGACGGAGGGAGTATAATATTGTGGATTGATATTCTGTTTGTGAATTTTTTTTCTTATGGTATGGTTCATCCAGTAGCTTGATTAATTTTGTTTGGTGGCTTCTTAATGAAAGATTTCCCATGACAGGGTTTATCCACTAGGCTTTGTTTGTAGCCTTCACAAAGGCCTTCACAGAGGCTTGATTGATCAGAAAGCAATACATGCATCATAGACTATGGAGACTTCAGCCTGATCTTGCCCTTTGTTTTGGACTTATGGAAGCAGTTTCGGAGGTATTGAACTGAGGCTCGTTTCTGTTGCACCTTGATTTGGGTGGGGTGCCCCAGACCAAGGATAATTTTGGATATCTGGAGGATGCGCACTCTTCTCAGTCATAATTTTGGATATCTAGGGGATTTGCACTCTTCTCGGATGAATGGTCCTGATAGTAATAGTATGCAAGCACTAATGGATGTGTTTCCTTCCCCAGTGGCTTAGGGAATACGCCGCCCTTTTTGTTTCAAAGACGTTTATATTTGTTCTTGATGGGTAAGGCGGCCATTATTTCGCAAGAAAGCCAAAACTGGATTTCTTTTTTGCAACTGTTCATAGAATCGAAGAGAAAGACTCTCTCTTCCAAGCACCCAAAATAAGATCTTTTGGGTAGCAAATGGATGTCTTCAGTTTGGCTAGCTAGACTATTTGAGCTTCCCAAGTCTTTTCAGAGCTTGATACATCCTGGAGTGTCTTTTCTTGTTGTGAGGGCTTCGCATATTTCCCCTTGTGCCGGTTTTGCAGGTATGCCGGTTGTGGTCTGTTTCTTGGAGCTAGCTGCTATTGATGTGCCCAGCTTGTTCATTTGAGGGAATCTTACCAAGGACAGTTTGATTTATCTACTTTTATGGTACACAAAAGACTAAGCATAATATTAGCTCCAAGGGTGTTGAGTGCCCATAGCATACATACACACGTGGGGTGGCCTTTAGAAGGCAAGGTTATTCGAAGCATGCATGTGTCTTTCCCAAACTGAACTGCATATATTGAATAATGTTTGTTGCCTAGGTGGAAGTACTAAGGAGTGCCCTGTAGTAGGTACTATGCGTTCCTGATTTTGTTGGAATTAAATTTGGTTCAACTAAATATGAGTAGGCTGTTAGAATGTGGGTTGTCAGGTGAACATGGAGTTGCCATATTTCAACATCGTTTAAGAGTGAAAAGTAAGTTGTGCATATATGCTTGGACGGCAGTTGTATTGGATTTTAGTCGGCCTTTGTAGAAATAGGCTATGAATTGGGTTTTTTTTTCTGAATTTATTTTTCTCTCATTTACATATGTTGTTGAACATGATATTTGAAGCAGCTAGTCTACTGGTTTTATTTCTTTGATGGGGAACCTTTTGCACATTCTCCCAATTGAAAAAGAAAAAAAAATATTTGTGTAATTAGTTGTAAATTTGGAGGACCTATTACACATTGATTTTTTATGGCTATCAAAGTATGGAACACTGGTTTTGGCTGAGAAAATGGGCATGCTTAGACTTGCTAGCACCAAAAGAAAAAGAAATTGACTTTATTGGGCAGATATAAAGTCCCATAACCTTAGCCTATCACAAGTTCACAACCCGTACATATATATATATATATATATATATATATATATATATATATATATATATATATATTCTATAAAAGGAAAGCCCTAATTTGGTGGGCCCGGTCGGGCGTCCAGCTACCTCCCCGTAAATCCGCGCCTGCAAACATGTCATTGCAAATTACTTTTGCCTTTCAAATATACTTTTGAGACCTCGAAGGCAAGGGCATAACATAAATGTTGATATGAAAATCGATAGAATGTTTAATGCTGCCAACAATTATTATTTTTTTCTAACAAAATGGATTTGATGCTTTTCAATCAAAAATTTTGAGTGAGTGGTGAATTCGCAATAGCATTTACTAACAATGAACAATATTTGTTTTCATATTAACTCGTGACTTACCTTGCATGAGTTGGTGTGCTTCAGTGGACAAAGAAGCTGCCATTAAACAGCCTTAAAAGGTTATGCAATGAACAATATTTGTTTTCATATAAGAAAATGATTATAACTTCTTAAATAGTGATAGCTAATGATTGTAATGTATTTTTAGTGATATATAGCTAGTGACGCCTAAAAAATGCAGTTAAAAATTATTGTTGAAGATATCAATTGAAATGTAATGACGAAAAACTATCCAAACAGATATATTGATGAGAAGGAAAAAACCAAATCATGACGTTGCTAAAAAAGACTTGAGTATGAAACTTGGCGACATGAATGTAATTATAAAGCGTAAATGAAGGAGGAAAAGACAAAACATTTTGATTGTCTGATAACCTTGGGCAAATCTTAATATTATCATTTTCTTAAGTTATTGGCTTAATTTGTCGTCATGCCTTCATTGGCCAAAACACCATATAACCCAAAAAACTTGTCAGTGGATACTTTATCGTTGTTAAAATATAATAAAAAGTTGAACATGGCGCATATTTGAGCTTAAGGCGTCTGAGCTTAAGTTGGTATAGTTTGTTTTAACTTTTACGCATAAAGTTTTTAGTAGCAATAAAGTAGTATGATAGGCTCGCTTGCATGTAACGTATTATATCTACCTCTACGGACCGAAGCAGGCAGTCCCCCTCCCTCTACGCATGGTGTAGGTTTTTTATTTACTTACCAAAAATTTCTATATATATAGTATTTCCCCTTCTCCTTTGTCAAATAGTAATATGATATCCGAGATTTAGGGATGGCAATGGGGCGGGTCGGATGCGGATCTCACAAAATCCGTACCTGTCCCCGGTGGTCCTAAAACCCAGCCCCGCCCCGTCACCGGGTTATGTTATTTCAATACCCTAACCGACCCTAAGCACATTTAGAAGCCCCGCCCCCACCCCGTTTTGTTTGCTTTGGCAAAACTGTTTCTCACTTTGAACATGTATTACAAAAACTGTGCACTACAAATGTTGCACAAAACTATATCACAAAAATTAAAATAGACTGATATCAAATTAACGTTCAAAATCCTAAAGGAGAGATTAACAAATTACGATGCACTTCAAATAAATTATACCATAATTCAGATTAACGTTCAAACTGATTTTGCCCGCAAACTCTCGTCAACCTCTTTAAAATAAGCTCTCTGCTGCTCAACAAAATCTCGCAGCTAGGCATAAACTAGATCAAAGTCAGCTGCCCATTCTTTTTGCTGGCATCATCCAGGTTCTGCCATCTTTTCTTGCTAGGATGCTGCTGTTGGAAAACATAATCAGCAATTAACCATCAACAACGAAGACTTGATACAAGACACATTAGCAAGACCAGTTCGGACCAAACTCCAAAAATTACATGTAAAATCTTTTAGACAATTTCAATGACAGAAACTTGACAAAGAGTAAAACAAATTAACCCAGAAATTAAGCAAGTGATAAGATGAATTTAGCTAATTTTGCGCTACCGTGAAGGGTGGTGAATGGCGGGAGCAAAAGCACGGACTCCTTGTTCATACCGTGCTTGCCAAATACTGGTATGAGCAAGTGCTTCATAGCACTTGCTCTAATGGCGCTCGCTGAGTCGTTATTTGATGGTAGCCGGTGGATCGTGGGATTTGATGGTAGAGTGCAAAGAATGGTGGACGGTGGTGAGGCCATGCATGAAGGGGATGAAGGTGTTGGGTAGAAAAGCCGAAAAGGAAAAGCTTCAACAACCCTTTTTTGGGAGAAGAGAAAGAATCTGAAAGAAGAAGAGAAAGAAGGACTGCTGTGAGGCATATGAAAGGGACGAAGGTGTAGGGTTTTTTTAAGACATCTTATACCTAAGATGGACGACTGTGATTGAACTAAAGAATTAGGGTTATATATATACTTATGGGAGGGGCGGGGTGGGTACCGGGGCGGGCTACACTAAATACCATATCCGACCAGTACCCGCTGCGGGTTAAAATTTAAAATACCATACCCACCCCATAGTCCGATCAAAGTAAAAAAAAAATGCTCCTAACGGGGCGGAGCGGGGCGGATATCCGCCGGATCGGATTTAAGTTTCCATCCCTACCGAGCTTTGAGCAAATAATGGAAACATGCTATAGTTACAATATTATAATTTATTTGAGGTATACTAAACTTACATCTTGCATAGAAAAGAGTGTGCATGCTATTGTTAGCCTTCAAGTGTCCTATAATTCTCTAAGATGTTTTAGCAATTATATTGTTCATTTTCAAGTTTAGTAAGTTCTGTCGTTAATTATATCCAGATTAGTATCCATCTGTAATAGCAGTTCGTGATTCGCGATGGACGCATTGTATCGTGGAAAGTAGTATGGTGTGTAGGGCGGTGCAAGACAACAAATATTGTATCAAAATTAAGTAAGTGATACGAGGTTATGGGACAAAACCATATTATTTAGTTTAATTATGTGCCCGTAACAAAATATTATTCTCTGATGACACGTAATAATATTATCATACACAAATCAGAATTTTGTTTTGTATTTAAACAAATAGACATTCTAAGTTGCCCAAGTATGCTTGTATGTTGGGAAAGAAAAAAAAAAGGTTACGTATCTGGTGATACAACAACTAAAGTAGGCATGATTGTTTGCATTGGCAAAAGTGTTAACCTAAATTAAGCTTTTTAAGTTGAAATACAAAGAAAATTGAATTACTTAGCAATAGAGCTAACTTAGATTAAGTTTTAAATTGAATATCTAGAGAAAAACTTAATTACTTCTAAGTGAGACTTTCTACGTTTAATGTTCGCATAGAGTAATAATAGGGATTCGACCTTATTTCTAAACTTGAAAAATCAAATGACGTGGTTCAACATGAACCATGTGCTTCAGTTTTCCTTATCAGCATTATATTGTTGTCATATTTAACATGTTATTTTAGTTTTGTCTGAATGATGCTTACGGTAATGGCCTTTGTATGAGTAAGAGACGGCAAACAACTCTCAAGTTATGCATTTTGTATATGTTGCTAAGGAAAAAGAATGTGTCGTTACTCTAGCTTTAGCCCTTGCCTCTTTCGCTTGTCGATCTAGGTATGAATATACTGACAACGGGAGTGATTTGATCATGTAGAGGTAATCGTGCTTCCCTAAAGTGAGGTGGTCTTTATCTTTCTTCTCCTCTTAAACTACTTTGTTTAGTGGTTTTTCATGATGTATGTCATCGTTCTAATAGGATGATAATGTCATCGTGTTTGCCTATTCTTTGTTTGTTGTTCTTCCTTTAGTAAACCTTTAGGTGTTCTAGACCTTAGTGAATTGATTGTATTCCTTTGGGATAATTACGGCAAAGTCCTTGAGGTTAGGATAAAATTATAGGCATGTCCATTAATTTTAACAAATTACACTTATGTCCATTGACACAAACGGATGACAGAAATACATAATAGATTTGATAAAAAAAGACTTGATTGTTTGTGACTTTGAAAGAAAATTTTGTAATACCATCCATCTATCTCCCTTTTTTCTTCATGCAATTGCCACCCTAGCACCACCTCCACCGTGCCACTATCATCAACCTCCAAATTAAGTAGCAATTTTTTGGATTTTTTATGCAAGAACTGAACCCACTTTGCTACCATCATCATACAAGATTGAAGATCAAAGCAAAACTGAACCCAGATTAGGGTTTTGTACAAAACCAATATATATTTCCTTGACAAATAGACTGCACAAACCTTCAATAATTCACCTATGTTCACATTTGACAATATCTTCATGGGTTACAACTGGTGAACATATGGGTTGTTACGGTGGGTTGTGGTAGGTGGGGTTGGGATGGTGGGTAGATTGTGTTGAGGTGTGATGGTGGTGAGATGGGGGTCGCAGTGGCTTGGGGTGGCGTGGATCGATGGTGGCATCGACAGGGTGGGGGAAGGGAAAGGGCGAGCGGGGCAGTGTGGTGCGGGAAAAGAGGGGGTGTGCGGTGGGGTGAAGAAAGGGACGGGGGTGGGTAGCGGGGTTGGGGGAATGGAGGGGCTGCAGCGGGGTTGGGAGGAAGGAAGATGGCGGACAGCGGGGTAGGGAGGAAGGGAGGGGCGGCAACGGGGTTGGGGGAAGGGAGGTGTAACAACCTCACACCAAGCTCCAGAAGAAGCACCACCGGCTCAAGAGGAAGCTCCATCACCTCAGGAAGCCAATTGTGAAGTTCCAGATCAGTGGGCAAACAATCAAGCTTATCTCAGGATTAAAATCAAGAAGAAGGAATTGGCGCCACTGAGTACGATGCCGCTTGGAGGAAATGTTTGCGCCAATGGAAACGACGCAGTCGATCACTTAATCAATAAGTGAGACGGCAGCGTTTGGCTGTTTAACCCATTTAAATGAGAGACGACACCGTTTGGCCATCATTTGAATTTGGGTTCCAAATACCTTTAGCGACTCTTTTCTGCATTTTGAATTTTACCTCTTGTTTAGTTCTTTTTGTTACGAACCTCCCTTTAAATTAGGGAAGGGAGTCACGAAGTTTGCATGTATGATAAATACCAAGACATTGTTCTCTCTCCCTCTCTCTATATTTCTTTTTTCTATCCTCTCCCATTCTAATAAAATTCTTCATTTCTTTTCCAATTTCCCTTTCTGAAATTGTGTTAGCTTCTATGAAATCCAAATTGCAATCAAGTTCGCTTCAAATCAATAGCCATGGCCGCAAACGTCTCATTGGGATACACTACAACTGGTATCTGAGCCTCTTAATTAGGGTCTGCACTAGTCTTATCTGTAGTAAATTTTGTTTGGTGATCGTCTATAGCTTGGAAGGAAATCAATTGGAATAGCCGAGATGCTGAGATCAGTGAAGAATAATCAACTCACTGAGATGGAAAATCATGAATTCCAGGAGGCAATGGGGAAGAGATTAGCAGCTTACGATGTACGCATTGCTTCTGTGGAAACTACGATGAGGGACTTGCAGAGGAGTGACTCAGCTTTGCACCAAAGCTTCTCTGACCTTAAGCTGGAGCTCGCTAACTTCATGGCTCAAATGAATGCTCGAACATAACCTAACCACAAGACGACTACCGAGCGTGGAGAGCCTAGTCACAGGCACAATCGATTGGAGTTTAGACCCCAACAGAACACTCAACGGCCTTATACAGGTAACCTACCACCTCCTAAGTTACCTAAGCTCTCATTTCCAAGGTTCAATGGTGACGACCCCAGGGGTTGGGTTCGCAAGGCTGAGCAATACTTCGAGTTGTGTCCTATACATGAAGACTACAAGGTCCCTTATGCATCGGTACACTTCGATGCTCAGGCAGAACACTGGTATGCTGCATATATTAAACCAGTAGAGAATGTAGATTGGGATTCCTTTGTGAAGGATCTGTATGCTAGATTCTCAATTCTAACTAGAGTAAGTGTGTTGGGAGAATTCAATAAACTCCAACAAACTGGGACGGTAGATGATTACTTTAATAGATTTAAAGCACTACGAGCTCAAGTAGTGCATGAATTTGACTATTTGGATGAGTCTTATTTTTGCATGAGTTTTATTGGAGGCTTAAGGCCTGAAATCCATAGTAGAGTTGAACAGTTTGAGGTGGAAAGTCTTACCAAGGCTATACACATAGCCCGAAAAGAAGAAGTGGCAATTCAAAATTTGTTAAAAGGTCACAAGTCTATGCACACTGCAGTCACCACATCAAACTACACTCAAACTTCTTATAAGCCTACCTTCACCAGCCCTGGACCATCCTATAAGACTGCAACTCCTACAACAACTGCCAAACTAGCCACACTCCAACCTATGCCATCAAAACCTTCAGCCTTACCTTACACCAGCAGTCTCCAAAAAGGCCTACTACGAACTCCCCTTAGACCCCCTCCAAAATCTAATCAACTGTCTACAGAGGAACACCAAAGGAGGATAAATCAAGGACTATGCTTCAGGTGTGGAGCTAAGTTCGAGCCAGGTCACTTAGAGTGTGTGCCCTATGAAATCTATACCCCTGATCATAGCTGAAGCTGATGAGGTCACAGAAGCTACTGACACCAACTCTATGACAGAAACTGAGGATTCTCTCAACTCCCTAAACCAAGAACCTAACCCTGAACCAGAAATTAGTGTCCATGCCCTAGCTGGTAACAGGACACACCATACCATCAGGATACCTAGACAAGTTAAAGGCAAAGAGTTCAGCATCCTAATTGACACAGGATCAACTGATAATTTCCTTGATCCTCAGTCAGCAAGGAAATTGAGATGCATCCTGGAAAGTATTACTCCATTGACAGTAGCTGTAGCTAATGGAGCAAGGTTGAAGTCTGATTCAGTGTGCAATAATTTCACATAGGAAATGGGGTCACTGAAGTTCAACACTAATATGAGAATTCTACCTTTAGGAGGGTGTGATTGTGTTCTTAGTATGCAGTGGCTGAGACAATTTGGCAATGTTAACTTCAATTTTGATAACAATCAAATCTCATTTCAGTACCAAGGCAAGCTCGTAATATTGAAGGGATGAGAGTTCAAATGAACACTATCAAGATGATCACAGTAACAGCCATGAGCAAGTTGATTACAAGTAATTTAAGGACACTCTATGGTCAAATCTATGCTTTGACAATCCCCTCAGATGATGGAAAACAACCTATTGAGGTACAAGAACTACTAGCAGAATACCAAGATGTGTTCGATGAACCTAAAGGGTTACCACCTCACAGAAGTCATGACCATCCAATTCTACTCATGGAAGAAGCCAAGCCTGTCAACCTAAGACCATACAGGGTCTCATATGTGTAGAAGAATGAAATTAAAAAGATCATAGCAGAGTTACTACAAGCAGGTATTATCAAACCTAGCAACTCTCCCTTTGCATCACCCATCCTTTTAGTCAAGAAAAAATATGGAAGCTGGAGGATGTATGTAGACTTCAGGGAACTTAATAAACTAACAATGAAAGACAGGTAACCCATCCTTGTCATTGTTGATTTGTTGGATGAGTTGCAAGGGTCCACCATTTTCACTAAATTGGACCTTAGGAGTGGCTACCACTAGATAAGAGTGGTAGACAGTGATACTCACAAGACTGCTTTCAGGACACACACAGGGCTTTATGCATTTTTTGGTCATGCCCTTTGGGCTAACTAATGCTCCAGCCACCTTTCAAAGCTTGATGAACACAATATTTCAACCCCATTTGAGGCGGTTTGTATTAGTCTTTTTGATGATATCTTAATATACAGCAAGAGTAGGCAGGCTCACATAGTGCACCTCAGGCAAGTGCTGCAGTTAATGAGGCAACATTGCCTATATGCAAAGATGAGCAAGTGTACCTTTGCTCAGGGGCAAGTTGAGTATTTGGGGCATGTGGTGAGTAAACATGGTGTAACAGCAGATGTGAGCAAGGTTGAAGCCATGCTCAACTGGCCAACACCAAGAAACCTTAAGGAGCTGAGAGGATTTCTAGGCCTCTCTAAATACTACAGGAAATTTGTTAAGGGCTATAGAGTAATTAGTAGACCTTTAACCAACTTATTAAAGAAAGATGCATATCACTAGTATACTTTCTCTGCTCAAGCCTTCAGTGCACTGAAGCAAGCCATGGCCACCACTCCTGTCTTGGCTTTGTATAATTTCACACTTCCTTTTGAGGTGGAAACTGATGCATGTGATGTAGGCATTGAAGCAGTTCTCATGCAATAAGGGAAACCATTGGCCTACATTAGCAAAAGACTGGGTGTTAAGTGCTTAGAGCTTTCTACTTATGAAAAAGAGCTTCTAGCCTTAGTGCATGCTGTTACTAAATGGAGTCCCTACCTAAGCCATAACCACTTCATAGTCAGGACTGATCACAACAGTCTGAAGTATCTTCTAGGTCAGAGAGTTACTCCTATGCTGCAATAAAAATTACTGTCTAAGCTACCGGGGTTTGATTTTGAAGTGCATTACAAAAAAGGAACATACAATGTGGTAGCTGATGCCTTGTCAAGGCTACCACAGCAAGACCTTGAAGAATGCAATGTAGTGACTGTTGTGACCCCATATGGCAACAAGAGCTATAAAACAGCCTTGAGAATGATGATCTAGCTCAAAAGGCAATCTAGGAGTTGTTGCTTGATCCCATGGCAACTTCCTTTTATACCCTTCAGGGTGGCATACTGAGGTTCAAGGGCAAGGTGTATGTTGGTAGCACAGGGATCAGATTTTGCAAGAGCTTCATACTACTGGTCTTGGTGGCCATTCTGGTATTCAAAACACATACAGAAGAGCCACTATGTTCTTTTATTGGCCTAACATGAAGAAACAAATAACCAGGTTGGTGAGTGAATGTTCTTCCTGCCATCAGAATAAGTATGAGAATGTGCCCTACCCTGGGCTATTGCAACCTTTGGAGATCCCAGGGCAGTTGTGGACACATCTGACTATGGATTTTGTGGAGGGTTTACCTAAGTCCCAAGGAAGGATGTCATTTTTATTGTGGTAGATAGGTTGAGCAAATATGCTCACTTCATTAGCCTAACCCACCCATTCACAGCAGAACCAGTAGTTCATAGCTTTTTAGACAACGTCTTTAAGCTCCATGGGATGCCCACTACCGTCACCAGTGACAGAGATAAAGTCTTTCTATCCAACTTCTGGACCAAGCTCTTCAGGCTAATGGGAACTCAACTGGCCTATAGTTCATCCTATCACCCAGAGACAGATGGACAAACAGAGAGAGTGAACAAGTGCCTAGAGAACTACCTCAGATGCACGTGTAGTGACAGGCCTCACAGCTGGGCCAGATGGTTGACTTTAGCTGAATTCTGGTACAATACCAGCTACCATGCTTCAATCAAGATGACTCCCTTTGAAGCTGTCTATGTCTACAAACCCAAAGCCCTCAGCCTAGCTACACCTGAATCTACCAATATCACAGAATTAGACAACTACTTAACGGACAGAAGCAGGATATTGAGCCTACTCAAAGACAACTTGACACAAGCTCAGGCCAGAATGCAGCAGTATGCAAACCTCCATCGTACTGAGAAAGAGTTTATGGAAGGAGATTGGGTTTACCTAAGGCTACAGCCCTACAAACAGACTTCCTTAGGTCTCAAAAGGAACATGAAGCTCTCACCTAAGTTCTCTGGACCATATCAAATAATTCAGAAGATCAGCAAGGTTGCATATAAGCTTAAACTTCCGAAGGAGGCTAAAATACACCCAGTTTTTCATGTTTCTCTGTTGAAGAAGAAGTTGGGAAGTCAAATTGTTCCTACAACTCAATTGCCATACTTAGGCAGCGAAGGGAAGATTTTGATGGAACTAATTGCTGTCCTAGATCGAAGACAGATTAAACGAGACAATCAAGCTGTCACATAGGTTTTGATTAAATGGTCCAACGCTAATCAAAGGGATGAGACCTGGGAAGATTGGGAAATAATCAAGAGCAGGTTTCCACATTTTGATCCTTGGGGACAAGGGTCAATTGAAGGGGAAAGGGATGTAACAACCTCACACCAAGCTCCAGAAGAAGCACCACCAGCTCAAGAGGAAGCTCCATCAGCTCAGGAAGCCAACTGTGAATTTCCAGCTCAGCAGGCAAACAATCAAGCTCATCTCAAGATTGAAATCAAGAAGAAGGCATTGACGCCACTGAGTACGACGCTGCTTGGAGGAAATGTTTGGGCCAATAGAAACAACGCAGCTTCGATCACTTAATCAATAAGTGAGACAGCAGCATTTGGCTGTTTACATTTAAATGAGACGGTACCGTTTGGCCATCATTTGAATTTGGGTTCCAAACACTTTTAGCGACCCTTTTCTGCATTTTGAATTTTACCGCTTGTTTAGTTCTTTCTATTACGAACCTCCTTTTAAATTAGGGAAGGGAGGCACGAAGTTGGCATGTATGATCAATGTCAATACATTGTTCTTTCTCTCTCTCTCTCTCTCTCTCTCTCCCAATCTAATAAAATTCTTCATTTCCTCTCCAATTTCCCTTTCTAAAATTGTGTTAGCTTCTGTGAAATCTAAATTGCAATCAAGTTCGCTTCAAATCAATAGCCATGGTCGCAAGCGTCTCCTTGGGATACGCTACAAGAGGGGACGACCGTGCTGTGTGGGAAGGAAGGTGGAGGCGGGGAAAGGGGTGGGGGGAGGGTGGAGGTGGCGCTGGAAGAGGGGAAGTGGTAAGGTGGTGGAAGGAAGGGGTGGCGGCTGGGTAGGGAGAAAATTGGAGAAGATAAGAGTTGGAGAAGAGAGAGAATTAGGGTTTGGAAAAAAATGAGGTTTTAGATCTATTATAGTATATAGTGAAAAAAATATAAGGATATAAAAATGGGAAAGTGAAAATAATAGGTTTTGATCATATAAGAACATTCAAAAAAACAATGTTTGAGAATTATATAAGAATATTTAAAGAACATTTAATTAGAAATTTTAATTTCTTTATGGTATATACCATGTACATATAATATAAGTTAGTATTGAGATTTTAAAAATGCATAGTGACGACAACAACAAAAAAGTACTTTTTTTAACGGTTAAATCACAGATGGATACGACTAACACCATTTCAAAATTATTGGGTTACGTTTTGAAACTTAGTGTCCTTGACTGTAATTTTACCTAATCTAAGGGACATTATTGTAATTATCCCTATTCCTTTCTATTTCTGATGGTTTATATTTCTATCCTCAAAAAAAAAAAAGGAAAAAATTGTTACTTTCCTATAAACTTGAGATGTTAATTATAACAACTTTAAAAAAATAAAAGAAGCTACATCTTAAGTCTATTTTTTACCATTTGAGTTCCACTATTTGCTAATCCTTCCGTTTCAAAAAAATTGACTATATTTTTGTTGACCTGTCCCAAAAAAAATGATTGCTTTTCAAATTGAAAAAATTCTGTAAGTATGTTTTAATGCAAACCCTTTTTTCATTTTTTTTAAATCTACTTCTCAATTCACAAATCATTTTTTCTCTCATGGTCCATTTTTCTTCATCTCCTTGTCTTTCTTGAAGTAGAATAGAAATTTTATAAAACATGACACATACGCTAAATAAGACGTGTAAGTTAAACATTAGGAGGAAGAGAATATTTGAGTTTAACCAGGTTGGCATACTGAGGTTCAAGGGCAAGGTGTATGTTGGTAGCACAGGGATCAGATTTTGCAAGAGCTTCATACTACTGGTCTTGGTGGCCATTCTGGTATTCAAAACACATACAGAAGAGCCACTATGTTCTTTTATTGGCCTAACATGAAGCAGCAAATAACCAGGTTGGTGAGTGAATGTTCTTCCTGCCAGCAGAATAAGTATGAGAATGTGCCCTGCCCTGGGCTATTGCAACCTTTGGAGATCCCAGGGCAGCTGTGGACACATCTGACTATGGATTTTATGGAAGGATTACCTAAGTCCCAAGAAAGGATGTCATTTTTATGGTGGTAGATAGGTTGAGCAAATATGCTCACTTCATTAGCCTAACCCACCTATTCACAGCAGAACTAGCAGTTCATAGCTTTTTAGACAATGTCTTTAAGCTCCACGGGATGCCCACTACCATCACCAGTGACAGAGATAAAGTCTTTCTATCCAACTTCTGGACCAAGCTCTTCAGGCTAATGGGAACTCAACTGGCCTATAGTTCATCCTATCACCCAGAGACAGATGGACAAACCGAGAGAGTGAACAAGTGCCTAGAGAACTACCTCAGATGCACGTGTAGTGACAGGCCTCACAGCTGGGCCAGATGGTTGACTTTAGCTGAATTCTGGTACAATACCAGCTACCATGCTTCAATCAAGATGACTCCCTTTGAAGCTGTCTATGTCTACAAACCCAAAGCCCTCGGCCTAGCGACACCTGAATCTACCAATATCACAGAATTGGACAACTACTTGAAGGACAGAAGTAGGATATTGAGCCTACTCAAAGACAACTTGACACAAGCTCAGGCCAGAATGCAGCAGTATACAAACCTCAATCGTAGTGAGAGAGAGTTTATGGAAGGAGATTGGGTTTACCTAAGGCTACAGCCCTACAAACAGACTTCCCTAGGTCTCAAAAGGAACATGAAGCTCTCACCTAAGTTCTTTGGATCATATCAAATAATTCAGAAGATCAGCAAGGTGGCATAAAAGCTTAAACTTCCGAAGGAGGCTAAAATACACCCAGTTTTTCATGTGTTCTCTGTTGAAGAAGAAGTTGGGAAGTCAAATTGTTCTTACAACTCAATTGCCATACTTAGGTAGTGAAGGGCAGATTTTGATGGAACCAGTTGATGTGCTAGATCGAAGACAGATTAAACGAGACAATCAAGTTGTCACACAGGTTTTGATTAAGTGGTCCAACGCCAATCAAGGGGATGAGACCTGGGAGATTGGGAAATAATCAAGAGCAGGTTTCCACATTTTGACCCTTGGGGACAAGGGTCAATTGAAGGGGAAGGGGATGTAACAACCTCACACCAAGCTCCAGAAGAAGCACCACCAGCTCAAGAGGAAGCTCCATCAGCTCAGGAAGCCAACTGTGAAGTTCCAGCTCAGCAGGAAAACAATCGAGCTCATCTAAGGATTGAAATCAAGAAGAAGGCATTGGCGCCACTGAGTACGATGCTGCTCGGAGGAAATGTTTGCGCCAATGGAAATGACGCAGCTTCGATCACTTAATCAATAAGTGAGATGGCAACGTTTGGCTGTTTAACCCATTTAAATGAGACGGCACTGTTTGGCCATCATTTGAACTTGGGTTCCAAATACTTTTAGCGGCTCTTTTTTGCATTTTGAATTTTGCCGCTTGTATCGTTCTTTCTGTTACGAACCTCCCTTTAAATCAGGGAAGGGAGGCACGAAGTTGGCATGTATGATCAGTACCAAGACATTGTTCTCTCTCTCTCTCTCCCAATCTAATAAAATTCTTCATTTCTTCTCCAATTTCCTTTTCTAAAATTGTGTTAGCTTCTGTGAAATCCAAATTGCAATTAAGTTCACTTCAAATCAATAGCCATGGCCGCAAGCGTCTCATTGGGATACGCTACAGGAGGGGACGACCGTGCGGTGTGGGGAAGGAAGGTGGAGGCGGGGAAATAGGTGGGGGGAGGGTGGAGGTGGCGCTGGGAGAGGGGAAGTGGTAGGGTGGCGGCTGGGTAGGGAGAAAGTTAGAGAAGATAAGAGTTGGAGAAGAGAGAGAATTAGGGTTTGAAAAGAAAAATAAGGTTTTAAATCTATTATAGTATATAGTGAAAAAAAATATAAGGATATAAAAATGGGAAAGTGAAAATAATAGGGTTTTGATCATATAAGAACATTCAAAAAGACAATGTTTGAGAATTATATAAGAATATTTAAAGAACATTTAAATAGAATTTTTAGTTTCTTTATGATATATACCATGTACGTATAATACAAGGGTAGTATTAAAAATGCGTAGTGACGACAACAACAAAAAAGTACTTTTTTAACGGTTAAATCACAGATGGATACGATTGACACTATTTCAAAGTTATTGGTCACTGTCTGTTACGTTTTGAAACTTAGTGTCTTTGACTGTAATTTTATCTAATCTAAGAGACATTATTATAATTATCTCTGTTCCTTTCTATTTCTGATGGTTTATATTTCTATCCTCAAAAAAAAAAAAAAATTGTTACTTTCCTGTAAACTTGAGATGTATATATATATATATATATATATATATATATATATATATATATATATATATACATATACATATAAAGGCAAAAGAGGCTTCATCTGTCTGCTTTTCACTAGCCCAACACCATACTCAAATGACACAGAGTTCCATGCACCTTTTCAAGTACCCTTTCTTCTTATTTCTTACACGCTTCACCATCTGGCAATGTGATCGGAGAGGACAACCGCCATTAAACTCGACTGCACCTTCTCAAAGGTACGTCTTTTTCTTCTCAGATTGGCATTTTTGAGTTTTGACAGCAACAAACCAAGTGTGCAAAATCCTTATGTTTTGTCAGTTTTATCTTGTTGAATACTGTCATACCAGATGTTGAACCCAGGTAACCCCCATTTGATTCTGTAACAAGGTATTAACCAAATCCCAGTTGGATTTTGGTTTAGTCTTTAAGTTGTAGTCGACGGATTTTCCGATCGTCAATTTTCGGTTGTGTTCTTGAACCATTTATACTCAAAAAACTGCGTTCTGGTTTTCCACTTTTGTTTAACCACCTGCATGTTTGTCCACCTCTTTTAGTTGATGATTAGCAGAAGCAAAAAAGCCCCTCGCTTAGCCCACGACGCTGGCGGTGATGGAGGAACCGGCCCCTGTCCCCCAAAATCTCTTCTAGGTTGGCTGGTGGATTATCCAAGCTAAAAATCGTACTCCATGCAAGTAAAAATTTGCTTACCTACGGAATAATTGATAAACAAATTACGTTGTTCTTGAATATTGATTAAGTTGATTTTATTTTTTTCACTCGCAGGAAACATGTAAGGGGAAACAATTGGCCTTTCCATACCAAAACGGGAAGCTGCAATGAAATTGGTGTCCGTTAGGATTACACGCTCAGGTAACGATTCCCAGGTATTAACGTTCTATGTTTTTATGCTCCTACGATGCACACTTGAGCCAGCCAAAACGTCTTTTATGAGAAACTTCCTTTTTTTGAGCTTAAATTGCAAGAGATTATATAGATGCCAATATAATGCAGTGAATGGAATATGTGCATGGCTAATATTGTGAAATGACTTCTTGATCTCTACCATAGCTACTGTATTTTCTAGCAGTTATGTCGTTGGGCACACCGTTGGAATATGAAAAGTGATGGTCACTGTGTTTCTAATACTGTTGCTATTTGTGCTAGTACGCTTCCGTGGGAACAAGAAATGATCCGCCGCTATCGTTTAATGAAACTCGTGTAATCTGCTTTGGGGTCGGCGCACTGAGTTCTCTTATAAGGCATATGAATGAGTGTTTGTTCTAGCTCTTGAACTTCATTTTCTGATAATCAGGAGCATGAAAGTACAATTGGATGGTTCAAATCTCGTATGCTCCCTAGTCCAGCACCATCTTATTCCCAGAGTCTTATTTCTTGGGATATTCTCAGAGCGACACTAATGGATTCAATTTCGTTTACATTTGTGTGCGGTGCACAAATTGTGGGGCTGTGATTTATGGTAATTAAATTTTGTTGGACTAGAATTGAGCGGTCTGCGCCGGGCCAAAAGCAATAGTGCAACGCCAAGGCATGCGTGGAACCAGTGGCCACACTATACCACTATACTATGGAAGCGGCTGCTGGTTCCTTATATAGATCTATGGGGTGATGGAAGAGAGAAGCCAGGCAGTAGGTATATCTTATTTCAACATCTTACTGTTTTGGACTGGTAATTATGTCCAATTTACTCTTTGGAAGGAAATGATTGCAACCGTTTTATTTCAAGGAAGTGAGGATGGAGGTACAGCTTCCGTATTTA
>JAVXUP010005062.1:0-22827 GCA_033070095.1 Escallonia herrerae | reverse complement strand
TCATTTTGGTTTATTTTACTTTTTCTTTGCAATTATGCTATTGTTCCCACTGATACATTCATTAGTTTTACTCTTTTGTTAGCTATACAAAATCTGGTTGGCAGTGGGTTTTCGTGCATTTGATCAGCACATTAGTTCGATAATGTAAGAGCCTAATGAGTTCTGATCTTCTCCATTTTAGCTTCAGACAAAGCTTCCAGTATCATGGTCATTGCTATTTTTCACAGTTTTCAGCTTCATCAGTTCAAAATTCTAATTATTGTTTTTTTTTAATTGTCAATTCTGATTTTGATTTTTGCCTTTTTATTTAATACCACTTTTAATGCAATCAATCTCACTAAAAACGGGCCGAAAAGGGCCAAACCCGGGCCAATCCCGGGCCAATTCTGGCCTTTTTTCTTGGATTTTTTGGCCTGGTCCAAGCTCAGGCCTTAAGCCCTAACATCGCGGGCCGCTACTATTCATCCACTGGGCCGAGCCAAAAAGGCCGGCTCGGGCCAGCCTGCGGGCCGTCCAGCCCTTTTGACAACTCTACTTTCCCGGTGTGTGTGCATGAGAGGAGATCATCTCCTCTTCTATAGCAAGAATTTGAAAGTTGATGTGATTTTTCGGGTGACAACAGCTTGCCATTTTGGTTGCCTCTTTGTTCTATTTTTGACTTGACTCTTGCAGATTTTGTGCGGCAATGAACGTACCTCTTTTTTCCAATGGGGGTTGCCACATGCACCATCCAACTGGTGGGTGAGACTCAAACTTACCGAATCATATGAGGCAATAACTAGCATCCAACAGCATCTAGCTACCATTTATTTAGAGCTATCGGGCCTTCTGAACCAGCCGTGCCTGGAGAAGTAAGACGTAGGGGTGGATCCAGAATGTATAATCAAGTGGATCAATTACTCTTACAAAGTTATACACTTTTCGCATAACAAAAACTATCTACTGCTTCAAATGTTGCATACACTACTAAAAAAAATAATTCGAGGGCATAAGCATTAGAAATTTTCACCTAGTGGAGTAAAAAAGAAAAAGCATGGAGCCTTCAAGTAATATTTGCACTACAAACCAACGCAATTCCAAATTTAAATTTTAATTTAGTCATTTTTTTGCTAGATCTGAAAGCGCATTAGCATTGTATAAAATTACGAAGTCTGTTCATTCCAGTTTAGTGACAAAAGAATTGAATTTATGTTGTGATTAGCGGCATCTCTTATATACGAATTCATATTTTGCAAAAGAAAAAGTTGAAGCAAACTGGCCTATCTATATTGTGATATTAGGGATAAGAATAAAAGTTGAACCAAATAAATTTATGCCGTGCCCCAACTTTTTGCTCTTTTAATGTCTTGAGTGAGGCTTATAAGGTAATTTCCCTCTTAAGACCTGTCTTCTTCCTCATACAAGAAATTCAATGATAAAAGCTATATATATATATATATATATAAGATAGCATAATTTTTCATATTTTTATCCCACCTCTTATGTTATCCACTTTTTTTATAAAAAAGACTTTTTGTATCAAAGTGAATCTAACGAACCCATTAATAAAATAAGGTAAAAATAAAAAGCCAAACCCATGTACCCGTTTATTATGAGCTTTGTGGTACATACCTGACCTAACCGCATTAATGTGCATCCCACTCACTGATCCATTGGCAGTGCAAAGGTTATCTGTAGCTATTCCATTCGAATGAAAACTAAAGCTTTGTTTGATTTTCTTTTCGTTTATAATTTTAAACTGGAGACAAAAAAAAAAGTATTTGATACACAGTTTTTATTTATTTTTTTATCTTCTGTTTTAAAAATTAGTTTTTGAAATAAGGCTATTTTTTAAAACTCCTATTTATGGGTTTTGACTTTTCAATTTTGATTTTTATTTTAAGACCACCACCACCCTCCGCCACCGCCAACTGCAGCCCGTCGGCCGGCCACTGCTGGCAATTGCCAGCCACCACCGACGGCCACCGGTAGCCACAACCAGCCACCATCAGCAACTGCCCCCGGCTATCCCGTAGGCCACCGCCACCACAAACGACCACTAATGAAGACACTCAAAATAAAAATTAGGTAATCAAACACCCAAAAGAAAAAAACTCAATATAAAAACTGGGTCAGAAAACTAAAACTGGAAGTGATTTCAAGCGATACCTAAGTCACCGACCCACTTTGAATTCAATACCGAGATAGGCAACGAGGTGATGACTTTAATCTCGTATTCATTTCGCCGGCCATTGACAGAAAAGCTAGCCTTCCTGCATGCAAGGCCCGATTGACAGCTAAGCTTCCCGTTTTGTGGATCCCTCTTCTCACTAGAACAAACTCTGGCTCCTACCCGGGTCATAGGAATTTTCTTCCAACTCCATATATAGTGACAATTAACAGTCACTAAATATTTTTAGTGACTTTTCTTCTAACACTATCAGCGACAATCATTAACATCATTTTTTAGCGTCACTAAATAAAAGTCACTAAAAACTTTTAGAAATGATTGATTGTCGCTATATAAAGGATAGGAGGAAGATTCCTCCAACCCGAGTAGCAGCCAAATTTTTTCCTTCTCACTAGGTCTGCAATTACACAAGATCTGTAGGCAATGTTTGAAGACACTAAGGAATGAAATTTACATAGCTTACTCATTTCGAGAATTAGGAGGAGATCACGATCACTTCCGGTCATTCTTACATGAGATCCACCCCTGGCAAGGTGGGTGTTGTTCACCGTAATTGCTCCACATGTAAAGCATGAGCTCAACTTGATTCAAGATTTACTATCCATATGACTTGGTATCTCCCTGTGTGTGTGTGTGTGTGGCCACGACCAAAGCTCCCATTCGATTCCTACTCTGTCAAAACCATTGATCTTCCAAGAACCATAAATAAACCAGGTCACCCGCCATGAGCTCTAGTGCCACGCTGGGAGCAGGGGCGAATCTAGGATTTCACTTCGAGGGGGCCAAGAAACTACTTGTAATATACCTTAGTTATAGATGTAATTGATCTAATATGACCACAATTGGTGCAACAAACGACATTAAATAAGTTAGAACCATTTCTACCCTGTAGTTTCATATGATGTGCAAAAAGAATTATATGTGTGTGTAGTACTAGTATCACATCTATATTGAGGTCATAAAACTTCGGTACAATTAGTATCACATCTATATTGAGGTTATAAAACTTCGATACAATTAAACATTCTGGTCTTTCTAGCTTTTTATTTGTATGCATGCACAATAGTTAGACATAATTTGACTAAATGCTACTCATACATAGAACTTATCAGTTATACGTATATGAAAAATATATATTTGAAATTGAGTAGCGAGAAAAAGTACTAGTATGAGTTTGTCTATACAAAACAAAAATTAAATAAATAGAACTTTCATATGAGTTGGAACTAAAACAAAAAAACGTAGGAAACTGATAAATTAACTAACATAACATTAACCTTTGAAGGCAAAAATGAAGTGGATGAGCTTAATCCCAAAATATGTACTAGGAATTTTTAACTTTTTAACTTTAATGCTTTAACCAAATGTATGTTAGTAACATAGAAAACTTTTAGTGACAAATATGGGGGTGACCACGGTCTACCCGATCCTATTGTAGGTCCGCCATTGCTTAAAAGATAGCAAGGAGTCCATTGGTCACCATGAAATGACCCATGCATATAGAGAGAGTCTAGCTTAGCCTAGATATTGAAGCTAATATGTATTGGTACATCCGTGTATATAGCCCAACTTATTTTTCACACTTCTCTATATGATACTAACACGCCTTCGCACATGCACCACAACAAGCCAACATGATGTCGTTTGGGATCAGCAATGTTCTCAGTTTATAACGGGCTTTAAGTCTATTATCGGCCTAAAGAAGAAAACAGAAATGATAAACCATCTTTTGATGGAAATTCAATATACTTCATTAAAGGGTTGATCCTAATATATATATATATATATATATATATATATATATATATATATATATATATATATATATATATCTCTTGAAAACTCCTTCTCTTTGTTGACAGACAACGTTTTCGTCACCAGCCCTAGTTTACATTAGTGGATGGTGCGTGATACTTCCTTTCCATGCTTTCTAAAGTTCTACTTTCTTAGTTTTCCTCTTGGCCAATTTTCTCATTCAATGGCTTAGCAATGCTTTCTAGGTTCTATAATGGGTTGGTGGTAGGCTCGGTTGTCGATCTGCCCATCTCAGGTGCGGTGGTTTATTAGGTGGCTCGGGTGCGATTAATGGGCGTGGCAACACCGGTTTGTGGTGGGTCCGGTGGTTGAGGTTTTTCTTCCTAGAACTGTTTTAGGGTGTGAAGGATGGGCAAGGCAGCAATGGCAGAATGACAATAGCGGCAGATGTAGAGGGGATGCTGACAATTGTGTGGCTACGTTTGAGGGTTGTTCGGTACTTTGTGAGGTCGTAGGGAGAAGGTGCAGTTTCTAACTAGGGTTTCAAACCTCTAGCTTGATTCCCTTTTTATTTTAGTTTATGGTGTGTGTTTGGTTTCATTGCTAGGAGCGAGTATAGTTTCAGGCTAGGGTTTTGTCTTGCCTCTAAATTGGGATTTGGATTCCCTGCTATAACACATGGTTACAGCAGGGGTGCTGTACTCATTTCTGTGAGAGAGGGGGAGAGAAAGAGATAAGAGAGAGAGAGGGGGTTGTAACCATGGTTACTCTCTCTCTTCCCTCTCTCTCTCCCCCTCTCTCACAGAAGTGGGTACAACACCCTGCTGTAACCATGAGTTACAGCAGAGGATCCCAATCCCCTAGCTTGGGGCCTGTGCTAGTTGATTAAGTTAGGTGTGGCAGCCTCGTTTTGTTGGGTGATGGGTGCATTTACTTTATCTTGTGTGTTGGGTGAAGCAGCCCCAGTTTGTTGGTATCTGGTGGGTGGTCATATAGTGGTATTATGTGCAGTGAGTGGTTGTGTGACAGAGCCGTACGTGGGTAGTACTGGTCTGGAAAGATCTGATAGGTTTGACGGTGTTGCATGGTCGCTACGTGCTCTGCGTCACATGGTTTTGATGGTGATGATCAAGTTTTTTAGGGTGTGTTCATGTCAATAGAGGAGTCAGGTTTGTCCATTTGCATTAAATTTGCACTTACGTGCTTGTTTCTTAATACCTATAGATCTAAGGGTTTTGGATCTCTGACTTTGTTGTTTACTTTTCCGTTTTTTTTACATTGACTTTTTTTTTTTTTTGCACTGTAATCCCTAAGCCACATATGTTGGCCTCATCTATAACAAAAGAACATAATTGCCAATTACGCTCGACTTTCATTATAAAATTCTAGGAAGTGTTACTGAAAGGTGTGATGAAGTGTTGCCAAAAGATTAGCAATTACCATTGTTATTGTAGTTTTTCGCGGTGATATTAGTCCTTAGACGTCTTTGGTTTTAACCTGATAACCGCTACCATGTCGAGGAATGTCGAGGGCCAAAGCACTTGTCAGGCATATACATGCCCCACAAAATTTTGACACATTGCATAGCACAAATGCTGAGGAATGGAAATTGAGGCAACTTGCACCCCTTCACTCCTAGACAGTCCACATATACAAAAAATATTCAATGGTCTCAAATCATTCACTTACTCTTAATACGACAATCTTGGATGTAATGGTTGAAATCCCATTGAGCCCCTCCAATCCAAGTGCCCCAAATTAGTGAATTAATCGTTGCCACTTTCGCTTTTGCTCTAAGTGTTACTGTAAGGAAGAGCATGATAGTGTGCAGGTACCTATCCCTTGTGCCTTCATGGGCATCAAGTAAGACTTAGGGAAAACTTTACAGTATTATAGACGTATTTGAGAGCGCCTGTTCGAGAAAGACCTTCCGAGTGGACATTAATAGTGGATCGATATGCCTTGACCGTGGATTAGAGGCTGGGATTATATATGCATCTCGTCCCCTATATCCAACCCATGTTGGCCATGCATGTCATGATGGGTTGGGCTGTTGATGTGCATGCATGCCATGTGCCAAGGTGGCCATTATCTTGGGTTCAACCGCTTGTTGGAATGTTACTATTGGTGACATGCTTGATGTTAACACGTCGGTCTTGATATGTTGGTTAACAAGTAGGGGTGAGCATTTAAACTGTTAAAATCGATCTAACCGTAAAAATCAAACCATTCAATCTGTCTATTTTCAAATTGATCTAAAAATCAATCGGTTTGATTTTTTTTCTCCCAAACCGTACATTCGGTTCGGTTCAAAATTTTTTGAAACAGTATAAATCGAACCAACCGTATATAATAATAATATAACATATCTATATTTTTACCAAATCCTAGTTATTTTTTTACTAACTCTAGTTATCTAGCAATTCATATAAAATGGGATAAACCGTAAATCTCTTAACGTAACACATATTTTTCATTCGTCGCCTACGTCTTACTAAGTGTTAATAGTTATGATAAGAAATTCAGTTTTTTTGGAGCTTATTAGCTTAGCGTGTATAAGTTATTAATTTTTGGTCTTAAACTTGTCCAAAATTGAGTTTGGCCCAAACCGATTAAACCGTCAAAACCGAACCCTTCAATCCGTCCAATTAGCAGAAACCGAACCGTTCAACCACAGTTTGATATTTTTTTTTCAAACCGAGATTGGTCGGTTCGATTTTGGTATTCAGTCTCCAAACCGAACCGTGTTCACCCCTATTAACAAGTATGAATTTTGGCATGGTGCTAAAGTTGGCTAAGGTATTCTTGATGGTGGCGACATTAAGCCAAGCAAACACATGAGAGAGACAAGATGGAGAAGGGAACGCGTTACTGCGCATGTTGTTGTGCTACATTGGCATACCCTTATGCTTGCGGACACGCTTTTGTGCATGTTGGTATATCTAATGCGCCACATGTGCACTATGTGTTGACTGTGCACATTGCGGACGATGATGGGCACATTTGTCCATTAAGTACAAGGTAATGTGGCATCAAGGCACTTTTAGCATGTGTATATGAGAATGTTGGCAAGATAAATATGTATTGTGTTGTTATTCACTATTCATCTAAGGTTATCGATATATTTGTGTGCAAATTTAATGCAAGGCTAGTGTCAATGTGCTTCCAAATAAAAATTAAAAAATAGTCGCCAATTTTAGGAGTACGGCCGTTCATGACATGATATGTCTGCGAAGTGTGAGTATTGTGTAGTTTCACAATCATTCTATTACGGCATGAAATTGCGTGGACCATGACAATGTGGTAACCCAAAATTATAATTACAAATTTGATTTTGACTTGAAATTCATCGATTCACTTAGAGTTGAGCAAAACTTGTTAATTGCATCATATGATGCAATCTGATATGAGTAAAAAATATCATCATGACACTTGGCATTTTCTGGAGAGGTTAAACCTGCCCCAATACTCATGAATAAATGTAAAGTGGGGACTATCCACCTTCCCACCATTTACACCATTCATTAAGGCAGTAACCTCCCCATTCAAGACAATTAACTACCATTAGTGGGAATAAACTCTCATTAATCTGGTAAAACTCCCTAATTAAATGGGGAAGTAAATAAACCACTAAGGAAGACCCTATAAAAGGAAAATGCGGGAACCAAGAAAGGCAGGTGAATTCATTTGAGTTTACATTATAATCTACTGAAATATCTTCTGACTTAGGCATCGGAGATTATTCGCCGGAAATCCTTCCGGCAAATCACCGGTGTTGTCTTTTTCTTGTGCAGGCTTATTCACGAATCAAGTTCCAGATTTCATCCGCAATATTTTGGCGCCATCCGTGGGACCGAAAATTCGTGAATAAGCCATGTCTCAGAATCCTAATTCACAAGCTCAGCCAAGTGGGCCCCTCCACCAGAGTCACCTTCAACACTGATACGTGATCCAGCTCGTGGGGTATCCGCGTCTCAACCACCCAACCAGCGGAAAAAAGGCCGTAGGTGCGCCAACAATCACTACTGTGGCGCGGACCACCACAGTTGCGGTACCCGTAATCCCTACAGTGATACCGACAACTGTAGTAACGGCACCAGCATCCATAGCAGTGGTGCCACCAGCTGTGACATTTACTCCATTTGCAAACACAGTCTTACGTCCACTGCAAACTGTTGGCGTACCTGAACCTCCCACCACCGGTGTCACCACAACGGATGTGACAAACACTACTCCTTCAGCCATGGATAACCAAACTGACCTTATGGCCGTTATTCGAGCAATGCAACAATCCATTGAAAAGTTGCAAGCTGCTATAGAGAATCCGCCCCCACAATCAGGACCGCACAGGCCTCCAGGTACTTCTAAAACACTAGAGCAAACAAGCCACATCCGACATGTGACACAAACAGCGGAGGAATCCGATGATGAAAGGCAGAATCCGAGATCTCAGAGGCAGGAGGAGAACTATTATGAAGCTCACTCAACCAGAAATACTTACGCCAATACTGGCGGTAATCGAGCAGAGCGCTACTCAAATGCTCCAATTATAATTGGACGGCCATTCACAGAGGAAATCGATCTCTTCCCAACTCCTCCGAGTTTCAAGATGCCTCCGTGCGAGTCATACGATGGCACAGGAGACCCAATGGAACATTTGGCTCGCTTTACTTCAGGAATGAACCTACATCTGGTCCCTGATCAGATTATGTGCCGGGCTTTTCCTGTAACATTGAAAGGAGCCGCACACGTATGGTTCCAGCACCTTCCACCTCGTTCCATCTCCTGCTGGGCCCAGTTGGCAGAATCCTTTCGAAGCAACTTCCTCACAAGTCGTGTGCAGAGGAAGAATTCTTCGGCCCTTTTTCGCATAATTCAAGGGCCAAAAGAAAGTCTAAAGTCATACTACGCTCGCTTCAATTTCAAAAAACTCCTTATCGATCACCTAGATCCAGGAGTGACTTTTGCGGCAATGGCCAGGGGAGTCAGACCAGGAACGCCCTTGCGATTCTCTCTTAACAAGCGCCCACCAGAGAATATGTCCGATCTCCTTGACAGAGTAGAGAAGTATCTTCGAGCAGAGGAAGATTCAACGACGTCGCATCAAGAGGAAATTCATTCAGGGCAGAAGAGGCGAGATCGTCCAGAAGGGAAAAATCAGGACGAGCCCAAGCGTCCACGAGCACTCCTCTCCAAATCATTTACTCCTCTCAACACTACTCGTGAGCATATCCTTCACTAGATCAAGGGCCAAAACATCATCAAGTGGCCCAAGCCTATGAGAGGACCAGCAGAAAGGAGAGATACACAAGTATACTGTCATTTTCACAAGGACCATGGTCACACGACGGAAGAATGCAAAGTGCTCCAGCGAGAAATAGAGAATCTCATAGCCAAGGGACACCTTAAACAGTTCGTCAAAAACAATCATAGACAGCAGACTGGAGGAAGAAATAATCCACGAAGAGCAGACGAAGCACCTCCAAAAGATCCACATGTTATAAACACCATCTCTGGAGGACCTAGCGCCGGCGAACCGTCTAGCTCTTCGCGAAAGGCCTACGCTAGGCAAGTTAATCTCGCCCAGGGACCGGCTAAACGAACAAAGGCATCCATCTCTCTAGAGTTCGACGATGCAGATCTTGATGGGGTAAGCCTACCGCATGATGATGCCCTTGTCATCACTTTGCGTATCGATGCTTTCCAAGTCAAACGCATCTTGGTCGATACAGGAAGCTCGGCTGACATCATTTTCAAAGACGCATTCAATCAGATGGGGATATCTGACGATAGGGTAAAACCAATATCTTCTCCTCTGTATGGCTTCACAGGTGCCTCCGTACCGGTAAAAGGAATCGCCCCCCTCACAGTCATCGCGGGGGAAGGACCTCGTCAAGCGGTTCACACACTCGACTTCCTTGTTGTCAAAGTCAGATCGTCATATAATGGGATTTTGGGCCGAACTGGGCTGAACAAGTTACAAGCAGTAGCATCGACCTATCATCTCATCATGAAATTTCCTACACCAGCAGGGGTTGGCTTTGTAAAAGGAGATCAGATTCTGGCCCGAAGGTGTTATGTGGCATCATGCAAAGCTGGGGAGACTCTCTCCATTGATGACCAGCGCGACGAGAAAGCATTAAGACGTGCGGAGCCTGTGGAAGCTCTCGTTTTTATACCAATCGTAGAAGGAGATGAGGAGCGACATGTAAGGATTGGCTCAATGAGCCGAGCATCAGAGACCAGTTAGTCTCCTTCCTTCGATCCAACATAGACATCTTTGCGTGGAATGCCGCAGACATGCCTGGCATCGACCCATCCGTGATCACGCATAGGCTTTCAGTTGATCCCAGGTTCAAACCTGTCAAGCAGAAGAAGCGTCCTTTCGCACCAGAGCGACAAATGATAATCAAGAAAGAAGTCGATAAGCTACTAGACGCTGCCTTCATCAAGGAAATTGACTACCCGGAGTGGGTGGCCAATGTCGTTATGGTACCGAAAGCCGGAACAAGCAAGTGGAGGATCTGCATCGATTACACAGATCTGAATAGAGCATGCCCCAAATATAGCTATCCGTTGCCACGCATCGATACGTTAATCGATGCTACGTCAGGTCATCAACTACTTAGCTTTATGGATGCATTCTCCGGTTATAACCAGATCTGCATGTATGAAGAAGACGTGGCCAAAACGGCTTTCATCACAGATCAAGGCTTATTTTGCTATAAGGTCATGCCCTTTGGGTTAAAGAATGCCGGCGCCACCTACCAAAGGTTAGTCGACAAAATCTTCAAACCCCTCATAGGAAAGAGCATGGAGGTCTATGTCGACGATATGCTCGTAAAAACCATCTGAGCTGAAGATCATATTTCTAATCTCCAACAATGTTTCAACCTCCTCCGCAAATTTCGTTTGCACCTTAACCCTACAAAGTGCGCTTTTGGGGTGTCGTCCGGTAAATTCCTTGGGTTTATGGTCTCGGACAGGGGAATCGAAGCTAACCCCGAGAAGATCAAAGCCATTCAAGAAATGGTCGCTCCTAGGCGCGTCAAAGAAATACAGGTCCTGACAGGGCGAATTGCTGCCCTTAGCAGATTCTTGTCTAAGTCAGCCGAGCGCTGTTTGCCATTCTTCAAAGCGTTGAAGAACATCAAAAACTTTGAATGGACGGATGCATGTCAAATTTCCTTTGACAAACTAAAGGGATATCTTACGTCGCCACCTCTTCTCTCCAAACCCATCTCGGGAGAGGATCTTTTTCTTTACTTGGCAGTTGCAGAATCCGCCGTCAGTGCAGTTCTAATTCGAGAGCAGGATGGACGGCAGTTCCCCATTTATTATGTGAGCAAAGTTCTTCAGGGAGCTGAACAGAGATATCCGAATGCAGAAAAGTTGGCATTCGCTTTGCTTTTTGTCGCAAGAAAGCTTCGGCCGTACTTTCAGTCTCACACGATAATCGTGCTCACTGATAAGCCCCTCAGACGAATATTGCACAAGCCCGACCTTTCGAGTCGTCTCGTTCCCTGGTCGATAGAATTGGGCGAGTTTGACATCCATTATCGACCGCGACCTTCAATCAAAGGGCAAGCCCTGGCAGATTTCGTTGTTGAATGCACCTTCCCTATTGAAGAAGAGGAGCCTCTCCCTTCTGCCCAACCAGAACAGTTCGCTTGGACACTCTTTGTGGATGTGTCATCAAACGCAAGTGGGAGTGGTGCAGGATTGATCCTCAATGGGCCAGATGGCCTGACCGTAGAATACGCTCTGCGCTTTGACTTCCAAGCTTCCAACAATGAAGCAGAATACGAAGCTTTGATAGCAGGCATGCATCTTGCTCATGCCATGCGCGCAGCATCACTTCATGCCTTCAGTGATTCAGAGCTTGTTGTAAGGCAGATGTCAGAGGAATACGAAGCAAAAGATCCAAAGATGGCCGATTATCTGCGTAAGGCGAGTGAAGTAGCCAGCACGTTCACTCTCTTCAAAATCACGCAGATCCACAGAGAAGACAATACTTCTGCAGATGCACTTTCGAGGTTGGCCTCTCTTGATCCATCAGGATTTGGCCGCACCATCCATCTCGAACTTTTGCATGAGCCAAGCATTATGACAAAGGAAATTATGCAGACGGAGCATAAGCCATCGTGGATTGATCCCATCAAGGCCTACCTTCAGGACGGCACATTGCCTGTCGACCGAAAGCAAGCCAAAAGTATCATTCTACGCTCGGCCCGATATGCTGTGGTGGAAGATGTGTTATATAAACGCTCCTTTACGCTACCCTATCTGCGTTGCCTTACCCCCACTGAAGCAAATTACGCGTTACGGGAGGTTCATGAAGGCATCTGTGGTCAGCACCTAGGAGGACGCGCGTTGGCACACAAAGTTCTTCGGCAAGGTTACTACTGGCCCACTATGCAGCAGGATGCTATGAGTTATACGAAGAAATGTGATGCCTGCCAGCATTTCTCCTCCATTCCTAAGCAAGCACCAAGCCCTTTGTCAGCATTAAGCAGCCCCATACCCTTTGCGATGTGGGGGATGGACATCCTGGGCCCTTTCCCACTAGCCACTGCTCAGCGTAAATTTGTAATTGTGGCTATTGATTACTTCACTAAATGGGTTGAAGCCGAAGCCCTAGCTTCGATAACTGAAAGGAAGTGCGAAGACTTCTTCTGGCGAGCGGTTGTTTGTCGCTTTGGGATTCCGCGTGTGCTAATCACAGACAATGGAAAGCAGTTCGATAATCCTACCTTCTGAACTTTCTGCAAACTTATCCATTGAACAGCGTTTCACCTCTGTAGCACACCCACAAACCAATGGGCAGACTGAGGTTACCAATCGCACCCTTCTGCAAGGGATAAAGAAAAAACTTGATGGTGCAAAGGGGCTATGGGTGGACGAGTTGCATAAAATCCTTTGGGCTTACAATACCACCACACTGACCCCTACGGGCGAGACCCCTTTTAGTTTATCATTCGGCACAGAGGCATTAATTCCCGTTGAAATCGGGTTACCATCTCTTCGTCTTACAGCATATGACCCAGTCCAGAATGAAGAGGCCCTTCGGGCAAATCTCGATCTCCTTGATGAGCAGCGCGAACAAGCAGCGATGCGCCTAGCAGCTTATCAACATCGAGTCTCTAAGTTTTATGATCAACGAGTGCATCCTCGAATCTTCCGCGTAGGTGACTTAGTCCTGCGCCGCATCACAGCATCCGCACCACGAGACGCCATTGGAAAACTAGCGCCAAACTGGGAAGGCCCGTATAAAGTTATAAAGCTGGGAGGCCCAGGAGCTTATCACTTGGAAACTATGGACGGCAAAGCAATTCCTCGTACATGGAATGCCACGAATTTAAGGCGCTACTACGCATGAACAAGACCGGAGGGGCATACGCACTCCACACTCGGCCACATACTAGATCTTACTCATGCGTAGATCACTTTTGTAAGACTACGGCTTTTCACAGCCTAGTTTTCCTTGCATTCTTTACTTAGCGCCATATGGCCGCAGGTGTACTTTATCTTTATTATGAATAAGAAGAGTTTGCAAGCAAGAATGTGCAAGCACAAAAATAGAACCTTGATTGCATTAAAAGTTTGAGTTTACACGTTGAAGCTCCAAGGTAGCAAAAGAAATTTCAAAAGGCTAAATCTAATAGACAAGGCAATCCTAGTCTAATCATTCTGCTCAGCAGCATCTGTTGGTAACTCCATCTCTTGAGAGTAACCTTCAGCCAGAGGCAGTTGCGGCCTTGAAACGGCCATAGACGCTGACCCAGAAGCACCTAAACTGCGGCTCATAGAAGGACTAGTGAGCGCCCGAGAACTAGCAGCTTTCTTGCGCTCAGCTTCTTCGGCCCGACGCTCAGTTTCTGAAGCAACCTCTCGTGCGAACTTATGCTCGTAGATGCTCATGTCAAGCTCAGGATGATCTTTCGAGACATCAGTCTTGCATTCATTATAGCCATGCACAAGTGCCCCTTTGGAGTCACGGAGGCGCTGATCCAAGAAAACCTTGGATCTCTTGAATAATTGCACTGCCTGAAGAGCTACCGACGACTTCTCGGCCTCCAAATCATTAACATGAGCTGATAGTTCGGCATTCTTTGCGGTCATCCCAGCGTTAGACAACTCTAATCGCTCTACCTTCTTACTCAAGTCTTCAACTTTCTTCTCAGCCTCCCTGTGAAAGTTGTTCTTTATCATTACTTTCTTCTTCTCCTCGTCTAACACCTTGTTTGCAGCAATCAGCTTCTCTGCGCCAATCTGCACCTGCGCCATGGCCTATACGACAAAGAGTTAGAATCAAAACAACAAAACTTTCAAAGGAAAGAAGAGAGAAGAAATGAACCTGCGACATTAGTTGAACCATCCCATTGGCCGTCTCTGTGACGCCGTAGCCAGACAATGTCTTCCTATCCATGGGAATGATTGCATGGCTAGACCAATCCCATGCCGTGCGGGGAGACTTAAGCACTGACTCGTCAACAGATACTCCCCAGGCAGGGCGATGCGGGGTGTCAGGACGAACGGAGGATGATGTGGCTCTACTCCCAGCTCTGCTCGAGACTATTTGCTTCTTGGGAGTCTCTTTAGACTTGTCCACAAAAGTCAAGCCCAAAACAAAGTTTTCGGTTTGAGTCTCCGCTGCCTTTGGCTGAGACCCAGAAACCAAAGCACCAAAATCCAAGTCTTGCATCTCCTCCTCCTCAAGACCATGTATCGAAGCTAGCTCATCAGGGATTATGTCTCCCAAAACTCCTTGGGCATTGAATAGCGGTGGATCTCCTTGCGCACGTGACGACATGTTTGCTGCATGCAAAACAAAAGTAAGATTATCATTCACGATTAGACAAACCCAAGGTTTGGTAAGAGCTTTACCAGGATCGTTTTCGCCCTCTTCCTCTTCATCTTCCTCGTCGACAAAGTCTTGAGGCTCAGGAGGAAATATGATTCCACACTCACAGAGCTGAGCATTATTCAAAGGATATCTGGACTCTAAAGGCTCAGCCTCCTTAAGCTTCCCAATGTGCTCGAGGTCAGTCTCCGACAAATCCGTTTCTTTTAGTTTATTACAAGCTCTAGTCTCGCACTCAGCGAGCCACACGTTACAGACTTCACTTCTTTGAGACTTAGGCAATTTAACAAACAAAAATCTCTCCTTCCAATGGTGATTGGATGATGGAGGTGCGGGAATAGGTTGGCTTCAGCCTTTGGGCGTCGACTCAAGAAATACCAACCTACTTGCTTAGTTATCGAACAGATAGTAAAAAACCATCTGAACACTCTAACCCTAGGATTTAAACCTAGTTTATGGCATTGATAGATGAAGAAACTCATGAAACGCCATGCGTGAGGCAAAAATTGGCCGGGCGCAAGCCCATAAGCATTCAAAACCTTGATAAAGAAAGGATGAAGAGGAACTCTAAATCCATTGATGAACATGTCCCAATAAACACCGATCTCGTCGATTGTGGTCATGTTAGCTGATTCATTCTCATCAGGAAGCCTAAGTTTTATAATCGGCAGAATTTCACAACGCTCACGTAGAAGTTTCAGGTCATAACTACTCAACTTGCTCCTAAGTGTGTGCGCATCAAAAGGTTTAGGGGACTGAGCACTTTCCCTTAAGACTTCCTTAGCAGGAACTCCCCTCGACTCTTGGAAAGGAACTAAGGGAACTCCTGTTTCTAAAAATAAAGGATCAAAAGTAGGCTCTATCCTAACACCTTGAATATCAACGATAGGCTCAGAAACATATTCTTCATCCTCATTGGACATAATTTTAGATCAAAACAAGAGATTTCAAAGAAAAGTTGGAAACAAGTTTGAAACTTACTTGAAAAAGAAGATGATCTTCAGACTCTACTTAGAAATCCTCTTCAAATAAAGCTCCAAAGATGATCTCTCACACTCTACACTTTGAGAAATGAAATGAGTTGTGAAAGGGGTAAAAGGGTTTGCCCCTTATAAAGAAACCACAAACCCAACCAACGGATGAGATCTCATGACCATTGAGTTACCCTAGACACGTGGCACGCATCTAAAAATATGACAGGGGCAAATTTACCTAATTACCCCACGACGACACCTAAAGTAAAACCGAGCAGACGAGCTACTCAAGTCCTAACCCCTGCCGAGCAGACGAGCATATCAGACCCCCACCTCTACTTTATCCAAGTAGCCGAGTTATTGGTCCTAGCCTCTGCAGAACGGGAAAATATTGCACAAAGCCGAGTAGACGAGTCCCTAAGAGGACCTCTGCTCGGCCAAGCCGAGTAGGCGAGTCCCTAAAAGGACCTCTGCTCGGCCAAGCCGAGTAGGTGAGTCCCTAAGAGGACCTCTGCTCGGCCAAGCCGAGTAGACGAGTCCCTATTGGACCTCTGCTCGGCCAAGCCGAGTAGACGAGTCCCTAAGAGGACCTCTGCTCCCTAAGAGAACCTCTGCTCGGCCAAGCCGAGTAGACGAGTCCCTATTGGACCTCTGCTCGGCCAAGCCAAGTAGGCGAGTCCCTAAAAGACCTCTCCTCGGCCAAGCCGAGTAGGCGAGTCCCTAAGAGGACCTCTGCTTGGCCAAGCCGAGTAGACGAGTCCCTAAAAGGACCTCTGCTCGGCCAAGCCGAGTAGACGAGTCCCTAAGAGGACCTCTGTTCGGCCAAGCCGAGTAGGCGAGTCCCTAAAAGGACCTCTGCTCGGCCAAGCCAAGTAGACGAGTCCCTATTGGACCTCTGCTCGATCAAGCCGAGTAGACGAGTCCCTAAAAGGACCTCTACTCGGCCAAGCCGAGTAGACGAGTCCCTAAGAGGACCTCTGCTCGGCCAAGCCGAGTAGACCTCCCTAAAGGACCGCTGCTCGGCCGAGCCGAGTAGACGAATCCTCTAAAGGATTTCATTCGGCCAAAGTTTCCAAAAATAATGATAATAATTCCATATTTTTCTTAAAAGAAGAATATAGAATGGGGGGCAAATGATATGAGTAAAAAATATCATCATGACACTTGGCATTTTCTGGAGAGGTTAAACCTGCCCCAATACTCATGAATAAATGTAAAGTGGGGACTATCCACCTTCCCACCATTTACACCATTCATTAAGGCAGTAACCTCCCCATTCAAGACAATTAACTACCATTAGTGGGAATAAACTCTCATTAATCTGGTAAAACTCCCTAATTAAATGGGGAAGTAAATAAACCACTAAGGAAGACCATATAAAAGGAAAATGCGGGAACCAAGAAAGGCAGGTGAATTCATTTGAGTTTACATTATAATCTCCTGAAATATCTTCTTACTTAGGCATCGGAGATTATTCGCCGGAAATCCTTCCGACAAATCACCGGTGTTGTCTTTTTCTTGTGCAGGCTTATTCACGAATCAAGTTCCAGATTTCATCCGCAACATAATCTAATTAATATTCAAATTTTATCCTTCTTTTTCGAGTAACATGACTAATAGCACCTCCAAGGTGCTTTCGTCGAAGAAACAAAAAGGCCAAAGCCTAGAAGCCAATTTGCGCAAGTTGACGCAAAGAAAGGAAAACTTTTTTTCTCTCTTTTTTGAGAAGCAAGTTCTTGCTGATGCTTTTGGCAATGGAAACAGTATGTGATCGAAATGAAACGGGTGAATGACGACCAATAAGTTATGAAAAGGATTGACAAATAGGCCATCCATGATAAAGCGTATACTTGTCTTCTTAATCATTACTAGCTGTATATACTCGATCTATGGAAGGGATGACTGCGTGATCATGACCCGCAAGGCCAAGTACGTTTTAGATCATTTAAAAGCAGCAGTTGCTACTCTATATCTGATGAATGCTTCCTCAATTGTAACAGTGTGTGATACACAGTATCTGCCTTTTCTTCTAAACTATACCATTAGTTGGCTTTACAATATGATTTCCATGGTTCTAATTCATGCTTTTACCAGTGGCGATAGCGTTCTTGAAGGGGAAACAACAGACTTTGCATACGCAATGGGCAAGGCAAGTATCTTCTTTGGCTTACTTACATAAGCCCTCTTCGTGAAGTTGTTGTAGTCGTTGGCTTCGATTTCATCCAGTATCTGGCGATACAGTAGCAATGATGCCCAGACCTGCAACAATCAAGATCAATATGTAGTCAACCAACAATGCCAACTTTTCTTTAGTTGATTATGTAGGTTCATATTTCTGAAAGCAAGGGTTGCTGAATGGTTTACCGGCCATCTGCTAGCTGAGCTGAGCTGTGTGACTCCTTTTTCTGCCTCATCAAAAAACATCCGCGCCCTCTTAATTTGTTTCTTTATAAAGTTCCTCCATTTCTCTGTTACTTTTCCCGAAAATATATCTTCATCTGATATTCCTGCCTGTGCCAGTTCGTCTTGTGGGAGGTATACCCTTCCCCTTCGGGCACTGCAAACAACACATACATATGAACATCTATATTTGTCCACAGAACAAAGATTCTAGACCGGTATGGCATCCTGAGACTTTTCGAGGGTCTTGAATCAGCAACAGTGAAACAAGTATAATATAGAAATGCATATAAGTTTGTGTACTATGCATTTATACATACATGCCCCAAAAAACGTGCAAATTTGTTTGCTTACAATCATTTTCAATAAAAAATAGGGTTAGTCCTCTAACAACTCTTATCACATCTTCATGGAGTTCATGAGATTTGTGGCACATAGACATCAGTTTCCTCTAAATGTTTTCAAGTAGAGCAAGCACTTCTTTTTAATGCTGACCAAATAATAACTTCTTCAAAAATGAAATTCAGCAATGTCTTAATGTTAAAGGTGACGGCCATGGAAAAATTAGGCTCCCAAACAACAAACTACGACATGGGTTCCACCCCGTGGTAGACCTAAGCACCCCCAAGTGAAATGGGACCACTAGCCGAGGCCACGGGCCTTTTTTATCACACATTGCCCAGGTCCAGGTAAGTATGTTTGCTTCGTCTGCACCATTCACTTTAGTAGTCACCTCACAATCCTCATCCCACTGTTTGGGATTAAGCTAAAGACTTGTAAGACCTTGAAGCATGTATTGGTTTCTCTCTCAATCATAAACTACAAGATTTGCTGCAAGCTACACATTTAGAGTGATCAACAATGATCAAATATTGAAGTTATTATTTCCTGTTAAGTGATTCGTTCCACAGATTATAAAATGCAGAAACTTGACTACCTATATTTGACAAAACTTACTCGTATTTAAGTAGGCGATGGTCCAAGAAGAAAAGGGGAAAAACAAAAGATGCACATTTATACCATTTAGATGCATGTTTTGTCATCTTAATGATGAAATCACTATCATATGCTATAATATTCTTGAATTTTTTTCCAGTACTTACTCTTCTCCAACGTCCCTCAGTATGTTGGTCAACTGATTAGCAATCCCCAATGCCAAAGCAGCATTATATACACTCTCAGTTGTTGCCTGTGATTCAGGTGCAATGCCCATAACTGGCACACTCATCAAGCCGACCGTACCAGCCACGTAATAACAATAAAGGTAGAGCTCATCGAAGTTTTTGTATCTTGATTTCCTTAGGTCCATCCTCATTCCTTCTATCATATCTTTGAATGGCTGCAATAGACGATTAGCAGGTTCGAGGTTTTGGTAAGAAGTTCACATCATTGAAAGTAGTAAAAGGTACTTCAGAAAGTATTTCAATGTACAAGAAAGTGCAAAGAACATTCAATTTGGAGTTCTATCTGTACTTGGTGATTCTACCTACTAGAATGGAACCTCGCAACTTATCAAGGCAATGAATAACACTAGAAAGATATAGATAAGCACGTGCTTGTAGTTGCAGAACATGTGGCTCGTTAATGCATGCCGTGGTTAAACATAGTATATATGGAGTAACCTTCGACCCAACGCGTAGGATAAATCGGGGAAACTTGAGTCTAGTATACAATATGCAGATTAAGTCGTAATTTCTCTCAGATCTCTAGATTACTCCCCCTTCACCAGCTCCAGCCTTTGCCCACACTTCAAAAGTTGCTTAAACTTCAAAGTTGGAGTAGCCTTTGATAGAGGCCCTACAAAAATTTCATTAATTGTGTTCTCAGCTCTTAACCTGGCTCCACACCTTCAGAAGTTATGGTCCCCCCCCCCCCCCCCCTCTCTTTTCCCAACAACCAAAAAATAATAATAATAAATTAAATTAGAAGGATAACCAAAGTCATCGTAATAAAATGCCAATAGAATTCCCTTGAATTACCCTGCACATGCGAAGGTTCCAAAGAGCTCATGTAAGCATTCAACCTCAAGAAACAATACGTGATACCTCTATGGAAAAGTTAACAATGATAGATGTAATCAGGTTTACTTACTCTAGGATAAAACCTAAGTAGCTTGAGTTGAGTAAGTAGGAAATATTGACAGGGAATGTAGACTAGCAGACGAATGAAAGAAATGGCTAAATTTACCTGAATGTCAAGAAGCAATATGTGATGCCTCTATGGAAAAGTTAACAAGGATAGATGTGATCAGGTATAGTTACTTTAGAATACAACTAAGTAGCTTGAGTGAGTGAGTAGGAAATAGTGGCACGGTATGTAAGACTAGCATACGAATGGGAGAAATTGCCAAATTTTACCTGAATGTCAACAGGAAACTTGGCAACGGTATCAGATAAAGCAGCATCAAGCATATCAAATGGACGCCCCTTAAAAAGGTCATCCAGCCTTGACTCCCATCGATCCAAAGCTGATGGAGTTATATGCGATGCATTAGGCCCATCAACAAGCTCATCCGTTCTCCTGCACCAGACTGCATAAAAGGACAAAAAAGTGAGAAATAAAAGTGCACAAAGTTTTCAATTTTCGCCTACTTGTCTTTTGACTGGTAGTCTTATGTTCCATAACTGAACAGAAATTTTATTTCCTTAACAAAGAGAATCTTGAAGTTATTATGCATTCCATGCCGTAAAGTATATAAATTACGTAACATTCGAGAAGTCTTCGTGATGTATGTTAGACTGCAGGTGAAAATGATATGCCGAAGAAGGCTAGTCTGCCTACCATTTCTTCCAATTTGATTGGACAGTTAATAAATATCAAAGTTGAGAGATACGTGAAGAATACAATCAGATGGAACTGGTAGAGCAGCACTAACCATATTTATTTTGACCAGATGTAGTAGAATCCTTTGAAACATAGAAAGCAATTTCCAATAAGTGGTTGCACATGGAAACAAGCATGACAAGCAATTTAAAGCATTATATCACTAATCAAACAGAAAACGTTTAGGAGACTACGAAAGCTGGACTTGGCACGCATTCCTTGAGACGAGGGAACTTGATTAACAGAGTCAAACTTACGTGGATAATCATGCCGCGTCACGTGTTTCTCAAGAGAGACAAATCAAATATTATGAGCTTTTTACCCACGCGACAACTACTGAAATTGATAACCGCCTAAATACATGTGTTCCCCAGAGAGTATAAAGAAACTTGATTAAAACCAAAAAGTCTTCCCCTCCAACCATGTTAAGCTTAGCAGTTTGTATATGATTAGTTTTTGGTATACTTTGTGGTATCATTAAGAGCATTTTTTATTCCCTATAAATCGTAAGCCCAAGGCAAATTAGAATCACTTCCTCAAACTTTCATATCCATTTCATACAAATTTTGAAGAGGAAAATTGTTCTGATTTATCGTTATAGAGTATAGACCCTCACCATAAATTGCCCAGATAGCTCTTCGCCTCTCGGGAGTCATCAGCAGCGTGCCTGAACAAAAAGGAAATCAACGCATAAAAACCTGATTCCTACTAACTAAATTAATTTCTCTTCAAGTAAATTAGAATTAAGAAGGCTAACCCAGGTAAAATGTCTTGGCATATTCCGCACAGACTTCGCCACACCGGTCATAAGCCTCACTCAACAAGCTCAGAGTCCCTGGTAGCACGATATCTGGCTTCACCTCGTAATCTTCACTAGATCTCAACTGCTTCTTAACCAATGCCGCTTGCTTTAGAACCACATCATAAACTTTCTGCTCAGATGACACTGTCAGTTCTCCAGCTGGATTCGCTACCATACTCGAAACCACAGAGAAGTTGCCTCCATTATCAGAAGTTGACCCACCCAAGGAAGATATCTTAAATTCTGCATTGAGAGAGGTAGAACTCCTCCTCGGCATCTTACCCTTCTTGAATCTGCCACCACACATCAAATTCCTATCCCGAGAAGTGAACCTCGGAGCATCTAGTAGCCGGTTTCCTTCCCGGACTGTCTCCACGCACCCAAAACAACTTGAAACCTCAGAATTGGGAGAAACAACCCATAGCATGGCAACAGACATGTCGAAGTCTCAAAGTTCGATGCTCCGAGAAATTTCAAAAGAATTTATCTATCTGTTTTTCCTTCCTTCCCTTGGCTTAAACAACAAAAACCCACTGAAACTGTGTCTGCTTTTACACAAATCCCACTTCACTTTTGAGGATAAGATATTAAATCTCCCCCACAAATGAAGCAAAGATCAAACAAAGGAAACAGTGAACTCACACATAGAGGAATAACATCAGCACCAACTACTAACAGCTATGAGAGAGGAGTCTGTTAGATATATGATGAAGGCAGAAATAAAATAAGCCCAAGGTAACTGTTAATCACTCATCTTTGGGTAATGGGTAGTTTCCATTTTTAGTCAACTCCATTATAATAAGTTCACTTTCAATGCTTAAACAATCTTTATTAAGCAAGACCCATGAAAGTATGGAGAAAAAGGGATGACCAGATAAAATGGACAGCAACAGATAACTGAATCACAAAATAATATAATTGCAACTCAACGAAGAGGAAGAACCAACCTGATTATTGGTCTCAACCATTCACCGGAAGGTCCAATTAGGTAACCAGGCCGCTAAGAGCATCAACATCAGATGAAAGAAACCAACAATGG
>JAVXUP010005061.1:0-22827 GCA_033070095.1 Escallonia herrerae | reverse complement strand
CAGGGGTGGTGGCCTTGGCCTACCCTCCCGCGTGCTTGTTTTCTCGAATCTTTGCACCTCCGCGATGTTTACGGACGTTCGTCCATCAACCTCGCGATGTCCGTCGTGCACGAACCTTGCGACATCTGTCGTGCATGAACCTCGCGAAGTCCGTCGTGCACGAAACCTCGCGACGTCCGTCGTGCACGAACCTCGCGACGTCCGTCGTCCGTGACAGTGCACCACCGCGATGCCCGTCACCCAAAGTCGCGCACTACCACCGAATGACCCGTCGCTGACGAACGCATACCATCACTCCCAACTTTGTCATTACTATATGTTGCATTCATCATCTTGTTATGACAGGTACACTCAGCTCACATCTCATCTTCGGGACACACGACGCGTGCCTGGCACCGAGTATTATCTCCGCGACGTTCGTCTCCACGCCCTTGAGCCATTCTCATGATGCGTGCCCCCGGCACCAAGTATTGTTCCGCGACGTTCGTCACCGCGCCCGTGCGCCACTTCCATGACATGTGCCCGGCACCAAGTATTATCTCCTCGACGTTCGTCGTCGCGCCCTTGCGCAATTCTCATGATGCGTGCCCCCGGCACAAATATTGCCCCGCGACGTTCATCTCCGCGCCCGTGCGCCACTTCCATGACATATGCCCCGGCACTAAGTAGTATCTCCGCAACGTTTGTCGCCGCCACGCCCTTGCGCCGTTCTCATGATGCATGCCCCCGGCACCAAGTATTGTTCTGCGACGTTCGTTGGTACGCCGCCCTTGCGCCATTCTCATAACACGTGCACTGGCACCAAGTATTGCTCCACGACATTCGTCGCCACGCCCATGCGCCACTTCCATGACATGTGCCCTGGTACCAAGTATTGTCTTCGCAACGTTCGTCGCCGCGCCCGTGCGCCATCTCCATCACATGTGCCCCCGGGCACCATACACACTTCACCACGCCCGTGCGCCACTTCCATGACATGTGCCCCCAGCACCAGGTATGGTCCCGCGACAGTCGTCGCCGCGCCCATACGCCATAATCATGTTACAGGCCTCCAGGCATCACACTTATTCACCACACCATGCACCCCTGCCATGGACGTGGAACAGGCTTCGACCCACTCTCCAGAGTGTGCAGCATTCCGGGGGGCTCGTTTGTAGTGCTCCGGCACGAGGACCCCTCGCAGCGGGATGGACTCGTTACCACAAAGCCATCGCTGTCACAATTAAAGGGGGGTTTCCGTTCGTAGTGCTCCGGCACGAGGACCCCTCGCAGCGGGATGGACTCGTTACCACAAAGTCATCGCCGCCACGGGATAGGCTCGTTACCACAAAGCCATTGCCGTTACAATCACTGGGGGGCTCTGTTCGTAGTGCTCCGGCACGAGGACCCCTCGCAGCAGGATGGACTCGTTACCACAAAGTCATCGCCGCACGGGATAGGCTCGTTACCACAAAGCCATCGCCGTCTCAATCACGGGGGGCTCCGTTCGTAGTGCTCCAGCACGAGGACCCCTCGCAGCGGGATGGACTCGTTACCACAAAGTCATCACTGCCACGGGATGGGCTTGTTACCACAAAGCCATCGCCGTCACAATCACTGGGGGCTCCGTTCGTAGTGCTCCGGCACGAGGACCCCTCGCAGCAGGATGAACTCGTTACCACAAAGTGATCGCCGCCACGGGATGGGCTCGTTACCACAAAGCCATCGCCGTCACAATCACGGGGGGCTCGTAGTGCTCCGGCACGAGGGCCCCGACAGCGGGATGGACTCGTTACCAAAAAGTCATCGCCGCCATGGGATGGGCTAGTTACCACAAAGCCATCACCGTCTTCATTCCGGGGGGCTCCGTTCGTAGTGCTCCGGCACAAAGACCCTTCGCAACGGGATAGGTGACTCCTCCGGGACACTATCTCCGCCAGGGTGCCTGCGTGACTGGCCTACGTGCTCGGCACTGGGGGCTCGCGTCGGCACCCCTATGGACTATGACCCCCGGGTCACTCCGAGACAGGAAAAGGTCTTCGGAGGGCATCGCGCCTAGTCCGCCTGGTAGTTGGACGTCGGGTCTTCCCCATCACTGCCAGGCCTGTGGGACTCTGCAAGGGCTTGGATTGGAGGCTAGATCAAGAGGGTTCTCTGGCCGCACCGACGCTGTGGGAGCCAGTCTTTCCAGACGGACAGAGCGACGCTGTGAGGGGCAGGCCGGGTGAATATGCGATTCGACAGTCCGTGGAGCACCGGCAGCTGTGGACCCCTTGGTGACGTGTCACTCCCGGGGAACGCCACGTGTCGTGTGATGACATCATCATCTCAACCTCTATAAATAGAGGTCTTGAGAATTCATTCAAACAGTTTGGACATTTTCAGAACACTTTCACTTTCTCACTTTAGAATCCTAGAGAGAGAAACATACATGACCCTGACTTTGGACCTAAGTATCGGACAGTGACTATCGTCGTGTATTCATCCTCCGCCATTGCCCTCGCAGCACTGCCACCCTCAGGCTCTGTTTGGGAAGCCCTTGGTCTCTGCCCTTGCTGTGTCCCACATCATCACACTTGGCATCTGACTCGGACTGCATTCCTTGTGACACCTCCACGTCGACCGCGAACCCACATTCCTTGGCATCACTCTTTATTAGCCAGTCCTACTTCTATTTTGTACCGATACCATGCTGTTATGTTACGACCGTCTCCTCCCCATCTCCCCCACCCACCAACCGCGCACACCCCCTGCAAAGCCAAAAAGAAAGGCAAGAAAAAAGAACAAAAGGACCAAAAAAGCAATATACCATGGAAGGTATGTTATTGCTGATCAAAAGTGTTATTGCTGATGGGAAAAGTGTTTCAGAAATGTTATTGTAGAAGGTGGTACTGTTTGATACGTGAATCTTATTATAGAAGGTACTGCTTGGTAGATAAAATGTTACTGCTGATGGCAAAAGTGTTTCAGAAATCTAGCATAATCAATCTGGAGAATACAGGGGGGATCCAAGGACCTCAAGCAAATCAAGCTTAGGCTTTGGACAAGCCATTTCCGCAAGAAAATGAAAGATCTAACACACGTGCTTTAAAGAAAAGCATTGCTTTGCTCGGAGCCAAAAATAAATAAATGAAAAAGGGAAAAGTGTGGCTCAAAAAAAAATTTCACTTTTCGTGAGAATGTCTGTAAACATTTCGAGTGTAGTAACATAATACTTTTTACGATAATATTTTGTGCGGCACATTTCCTCTAACACTACCATTAACGATCCAACCTCCTTGTGCAAGCAACCGCAATTATCAATATCAATTTATCAAAGATGAGTTACTCTTTGAAATTTTGTTAGGTGCCATTTTTTGCTCTTAGGTCTCTGATGAAGTCTCAACTTACCTTAGATTTGAACCTCTATTCGGTATAAGGTCTCAGCTTACTTTCAATTTTGGCTTCTAATCTATTTATTATTCTCAATGTTGTTATTACACCTAAAATGTGCAAAACTAAATGACCAAATTTTGGTTACTGACAGGGATTAATGACGGAAAGCCAAAGATCCTAGTATTAGTCGCAAAAGGTATGCAAAATGTTGCTATCTTTATTTTGTGATGCTATTTTAATACGGGAGTTGCAGCGTTGCTATAACCTTGGTTCAAGCCGAAAATTATCGCAACCTTAGTAAAAGGCAAAATCCATCTCTGTTCACTAACAACTAAAAACTAAAGTGACATTTAGTATTTACGACACCTCTGATTTATATTTCATAATGGACTTCAATGTTTACTGCTTCAACTACACTCAAGTCGCTAAAGTGATTATTTTCACTTTAGCGATTATTTTCAACTCTCTGGTAAAGTTTCAGCTTACTTTGAATTGGATTTTTATTACTCCCTCCGTTTCACATAATTCGATAACTTTTTTTTTTGCATGCATATTAAGGATTTAGGTAATATATTGTGTGTTTTCTATTCTACCCTTTAGAGAGAAGAAGGGAAGAAAGTAGGTCAAGAGAGAGAAAATGAATTGGAGGAGTGTTGAACGTAGGGGTGAACAACGGATCGACTAAATCGAGCCGAACCGTTCAAACCGAGGGAATCGAACCAATCGAATCCGGACCATTGATGAGCTTGAATGGTTTGTTTTTAAAATCTCAAACCGAGGCCGATTCGATTTGGTTCACGGTTCAGAAATTCCAAACCGTCACCAAACTGAACCAAGGGGATAAAAAATATATATACCTTACCCTAGTTAGCTAAATGTACCTTAGTTACCCAACTATATATACCATGTTTTTACCCTAGTTAGCAGTCAGCTCACCTTTTTTCACCCTAATTCATGTCTTCAGCCCCCCTTCTTCAGCCACCTTATTTTAATACACCAGCTGCCTCTCTTTGATCTTACCCAATACGTAATAAATCTGGATACATAGAGGAATAGATCTTGAAGGACTTGGATTTGGAACCTCTAAACAGGTCTCTAATCGAAATTGTCGTTAATTATTCATTTTGCATGTAATATGTATCAGTTTTTGTTTTGAATTTTTGTGTTTGTTTTTGGTGATTTAGCACAAGTTCTTTTTCTCGTGGAGATGGATCGGTACCAAAAGGTGAAGAAGCCAAGAGCTGAGATGCAGATTGACGAGAATGAGATTCGGATTAAGAGCCATGGGAGCACTACAAGAAAATTAGTCTTTAGTGACAGACTTAGATCTGTCGCTAAAAGTAGTTTTACCAACGGATAAATCCGTCGATAAAGGTCTGTTGCTAAAAGTATCCTTTATCGGTCGGTAAATATCCGTCGCTAAACACTTTACCGATGCAAAATTCCGTCAATAAAAGTTCTTAGTGACAGATATTTACCGACGGAATAATCCATCGCTAAATATTATATTTTGAAAATTTCTCATTTTTCTCGTTTTTTTTAAATTTAAAGCAATTTTAGCAACAGGCTTTTAGCGACAGGATAGAATCCGTTGCTAAATGTGATTAAAAGCAAAAAACCTTAATCTTTGCTCTTTCTCCCTGCCGCTCTCTTTTCCCCTTCTTCTCCTCCTCCTCTCTCTGTCTCTCTCTCACACCCAAACTCAGCTTCTCTGCCCACCTCCCACGCCATCCCACCTCCACCTCCCAAGCCGCCCACTCAGTTTTACTACCCCAGTCTCCCTCTGGCCTTTGGGCTCTCCATCACCGACTTTCTCACATTTACTCTAGCATCTCTTTCTTGCCGACGGGCGACAATCGGACGGCGACGCAGGGGCTCTCTCCCCCTCGAATCAAGTCAGTCGATAAAAGATCGGCGTGAAGAAGTTTCTTCCTTCTGTTCCAAATCCAAGAGAAGACCGGTGACGGAGAGGCGTTGACGGCGACGGCGACGAATGACCAGCCAAGACTCCACCGGCACCGGTCAACATCTCTCTGCCGACGATGACTCCACCGGCCAACCCTTTTGTCATCATTTTCCCATCAAATGGTATTCTGCTTCTCTTTTTGCTACTTATATAATGAGGTTGATTTACTAGTATCCTTGCCACTTGGTGGTTCTATGGTTTTTAGTATGCATATATGATCTCATCACTGTACCATCTTGGACGAGCACCATTGGCTTCTCTAATATATGTGGCTTCAAAGTGGGGATTGTTAAAATAGTTTCATCACAATGTTCAAGATACATTAATACCTGAATGTCTTGGCCCATGCTTAATCCTGTTGAACATTATTTGGGTGCTCCATGTACATTAAACATCATAGTGCGTAATGATTTTTGTGTTGGTTCACTTGACTTGATTTACATTTTCTTTTTCCTTTTCATTTAGAATGCTTGAACTGAACATGGATGCATATGTAGGGCAGTGGTGGAGTTGTGTTTTTGGAGAGGGTGAGAAAGCTTGCATATGCATTGATACAAGTAGTCTCATGGAATTGCGGGTGGTAAATTGATACAGCGAATTCATTCATTATCATTCTAGAAGGTTGTGCACCAGGAAATCAGTTGGTTTGATAACCAAGAAGAAATACTTACAATTAAGGAATATGAGCACTAGACAACTTTTTATTCATTTTGTTCATTGTAAAAGAATTTATACAACTAATACTCTTTTTCAGGTTGTGATTGATAAAGGTAAACAAGTAACAATTGTGGCAAAGAGATGTTGTGCAGGTTTCGGAGCAAGGATCTTGACTTATATTTTTGTAGTTTCAATGAAACTTGTAACTTTATTTTTGGGATTTGTACAATGTGATTTATTGTATTTAGTGAGCATTTAATTTGTTGTATTTAGTGTTAGTTGGTGGTGTATATGAATTAAATTTTATTTGTTTTAGTTGGAATTTAGTAAATGATGAATCGTAGTTTAAGAATTAAATTGTTGTTGGATTGGTTGGTTTGGGTTAATCATTTGAAACATGTTTGAATTTATAAAAAAAATAGCTAAACTGAAAAATAGCCCTTTTTAACTTTTAGCGACAAAATTTCGTCGCTAAAAGTTTTTTTTTGAGAAATTTAGAAATTAAAAAATAGAGAAAATACCTTTAGCGATGGAATTTTTCATCTCTAAAAGTAATTAATTCCGTCGGTAAAAAGTGTTTTTTTTTCCGACAGATCATCAAATTCTGTCACAAAACTTTTAGTAACAGGGTTATAAGCAACGGACTTTTAGCGACGAACAGTCCGTCGCTAAAAGTCTTTAGTAACGGATATCCACTATTAGCGACGGAAAATTCTGTCGCTAAAAGTGATTTTTCTTATAGTGGAGGATGTGCAACTATATCACTGTGCTATGAGTTTGCCTTAGGTATACTTATGATCTTCACTGAATAATGTTCAATTAGATGTTTTTGAAACTCTAAATTTTATACTTCTTGATTGTTTGGTTTGTCATAATACTGTAACGATCAAAAGCAACGTGTAGTTAATTTCGCTGTTGTATAATATTTCAAGACAGAAGTGCAATGAGAGCATTAGGATAACATGGAGGCGTTTATGTAGTATCTCTTGATGATATCGATTGAAGTTTTGCATTATTTTCATGCTTGTCAATATAAAGATGAATGGTATAATAAAGTTGTTCTGCTTCAATATGTTTGATGAACGTGGTTGTGCTTGCTCCATATGTTTACGGTGTTGTGAATTTGCAGTGGTGTTTGGTACTTTATACCACATAGTTGATGTAGTGACTGTAATTCATTGTGTTTGACAACATGTAGGTGAATAGTTTTTAATGCTTGAATTTATAGTTAATGGTTTGCAAGTTTTCTTGGCACTGGTATCTAGTGTACCATATAAACTCTTAGGTTTCCTTGTACATAGTTTTTGACTGAAGCATGGTGTTATAACTCTTTTTTTCATTTTAAGTTTTAAGGTAAATATTGTGTGGTATTAGTTTAGAGAGAGTTTGATTTCGTTGTGCTCTTCTTATTTGTCCTTATATTTAATTTTGTAGGAGAAGGGTTCTTCAGAAATCGTCTTAAGGCAATGGGTCGAGCCATCAATCAAACCGTAACAATTGTGGAATTGATAAAGGTATGCCCCTTCTTATGTTGTTTGGTAGTTTTTATGTTATTCCTTTCTGATGATGTTCTGATGACGTTGGAAATTGCTTAACTCAAAGATGAAAAGTTGGATCTTGACATAAGTCTTGAAATGAAGCTCTTTACTACTGGAATTCTTAATGCCTTGTTTAGTTTATTCATTGATTACAGGAGTTCCTAATGCCTTGTTTTGTTTATTTTTAAGATGCTTTATCTTTAGAACTTATCATGTAATGTAACTGTTATGCAGCTTTTGGTTAGTGGATTTTCATTTTTCCTTAAAACAAAATGATGTTTAAACCATGCTCAAACCGATTCGAACCGTTTAATTTGAATCATTTGAACCGTTCAAACTGAGGTATCTTGGTTCGGTTTGGTTCAAGAATTTGTGAACCGAGGTCCATTGATTTGCGGTTTAGCCCTTTAACCGAACCATGCTCACCCATAGTTAAACTTGAAGAGAGAAATAGAATAAAAAAGTGTAAGAAGTCGGACCAGGAGAGAGAAAATGAGTTGGTGGAGAGTTAAATGTGGATGAAGAAATATAATAAAAAATATAAAATGGTAAATATGTAAAAATACCTACAAAATATTTCTTAATTTAGAAGTAATCAATTTTTATGAGAGAGCCTAAAAAGAAAATATGATCATCAATTTATGTAGGACGGAAGGAATAATTACTGAGTCTCGGCTTACCTTGAATTTGGAACTCCATTAGTGTTAGCTTGCCTTGAATTTGGAACTCCCTTATTATTTTCCAAGTCTCAGCTTAACTTCAATTTGACATCAAACCTATTTACAAAGTCTCAAATTTCCTTGAATTTGAAAATCTTATGTATTAATTATTTTGAGTATTATGAGTACAGGCCAAACTAAACGACCAAATTACAGCTAGTGACAAACTGAATGAAGCAAAAACATCACTCATGCTATTAATTGCTTAAACGTATGCGAAAATGGTCGTTGTCTTTATTTTATGATGCTATTTTCACACTGAATGGAGAATTTTAGGTAACGTTTTGAAACAATTTTTGTTTTCAATTTTTTGTTCAGTTTTGAAAACTGAAAAATAATATTGAGTTTGAAAGACAGTTTAAGGCTTTTTTTCCCCTTCAATTTTATGAACCATATTTCAAAATGGGGCTATTTTTGAAAGCTCCATTTTAGAGTTTTCAGTTTTTAATTTCGGTTTTTTTTAATCCAACTTTTAACTTTTGTCGAAAGTATTTTACGTCTCTTCATGACCAACACCTATCACTCAAGAACACCAAACCATCAACATTACCAACTAACATAGCCATTGACCGCCACCACCACTACCAATGACCAACACCTCGAACACCAAATTACAAACACTACCAACAACCATAGACAATGACTGTAGATCTGCCACCATCGCTGATCAACACACCCAAACACGAAACTTGCCAATACCGCCAACCACCATAGCCACTGACTGTCACCACCACTAGTGACCAACACCCATGAACAACACCAACCACCATAGCCTCTGATAACCACAACCACACTGACCAATACTGCCGAACATCAAACCCTCTAACATCGGTCATCACCACGGCACCAGCGCTCCTCTAGATCGAAATCATCATCATACTGACCACTATTGTTCCTACAACAAACACTACCAAAAGGTTTCATCTATCGATTAGCCCTAGTATCTTCGATTTGCGCAGGTAAATTCCAAGCCAATCAAACCATTCACCCAATCAAACTCCAATCAAACCAATGAAGTCTAATTTGCCAGCTAGTGTGTTACTACCATAGCAGTAGTTGAATGACGGCAGAGGAAATGTATTGATAGTGGTGGGAGCACTTATCGTTGTTGAACATAGAAGCTCAAAAGAAGCTCTAAGTATTGGAAAATGAAAGAAAAGAGAAGAGAGAAAAAATAGGGGGAGGGAAACAAAAGTGAAAAACCAATTATGCAAAACTGTATCAAACAGCCCATCAGTTTTGTAAAAAAAGAAAACTCAAAGAGGTTTTGGTTTGATTTTTCTGAAATAGATTAAAAAGTGAAATGAGTTTCAAACACACCCTTAATTTTGCTACGGTCTTGGTTAGAGCAAAAATTCGTTGTAACCTTAGTCAAAGGCAAAATTCATAGTAAGGTGTCTGATTATTTGTCAATGACTTCGTGACTCAAACATATTTGTGATGTCTTATTCTGTTAGAGTTGAAAGGATATATGGCTCCATGATCGGGAAAATAGAGGAAATATGTTCTCTTCCATTTGACATTACTAAATACGGAGTAGTTCAGATAAGAGATTCATAACGGTACAAGTCTCACATGGTATAGTGAAAATCTTGGTTTACTTAGGCTCTATTTGATTTCATTTTATTTTTTTTCAGTTTTGTAAACTGGGAAAAATAAACGCGTTTGACAATAGTTTTCGTTTTTTTTTTCCTTTAATTTAGAAAACCAGCTTTTAAAACAGGGCTGTTTTTGAAAACTTTCATTTGGAATTTTGAGTTTTATTTTGAGACCACCACCACTGCCAGCAGCCACCGCCCGCCACCACAGCCATCAGCCAACGCCACGCCCCACCACCGTCACCATAAACTACCACCAAAGAAAAAACTCAAAATAAAAAACTGGATTATCAAACATCCAAAAGAAAAAACTTAAAATAAAAACTGGGTAATCAAACATACATTTATTTTTGTTAAAAAAAAAGACTAAACTTGTTTTTGTTTTTATTTTTTTGAAAACAGAAAATCAAAACTGGAAGTGTTTCCAAACGATACCTCACTTCTGAATGTTTTTTTGTACTTACTTCTTACCAATCATTAGTTTACAAGGTGGTCAATCACATTCTATTTTCTTTTAGTGCTTTGCTCACGATAAATTCACGCTAAGGAAGGGAATAAGGTAATCAAATCAGTAGAATGCTGTTTTTCAGTACTCTCACTATCGTTTTTCACTGCTCGAGGACGACCCTGAACTAAGTAGAGTATGTAACGAGTAAAATGTAGTGACAACGACAATCGACATGGTGATTCGGGTAGCAGAGTAGTGTTGGTGAACATACTGTATTTTAAACCTGGATCAAACAAATGATGGACATGACAAAATTGTGGCGATTCCAACTTCTTGAAGCAACCAGCTTCGATAATGCATATACATGATAAGTTTGAGTTGCTTTTTTGGGGTAAGACAATCTCCTTACTACTTTCTACATTTTTAGGAGTTATTTTTTGCTGAATTGCTATTTTCTTTGCTAAACACATTTTGCTACATATGCCCAACTAAAGATGTTAAATAGTGCCCACGTTCTTTATTGTTAAAAAAGTATAGTTCATGAAATAACAAGCTAATTAACTATATGAGTTACTTTCACACCTTAACTTGATCCGATGATGGGTTCAAGTCATTGATTAGGTGCTAAATTGGCAATGCTTTCGAATTATTTTAAAAGCTTTTGCAAAAAAATAGACATGTAAGGATAATTGCCTTTTTTCTACTAACTTCTTACTAAAAGTTTGTGTGGAAAAAATTGTAAAATAGGCTTAGGGATTCGGTTTTAGTCCTTTAGTATTGTTAGACGTAGTCCTCTTATGTACTGGACTTAGCAACTGCAGTTAAAGGCTAATATCTATTATTGTACTAAAGGGTAAGTAAGCTTAATCTTGTGCAATGTTCTAAGTCTAACATGTTGGGGTTGGGGTGACAGTGAAGGCACAATGATGTTGCACGTGATACCAAAACCTATCACAATGGCAGTTGTAGCGTTTTGATCAGGTAAATGTAACAGTGATGTTGCACGTGATATTGTAATTGTGGTTGTACTAGTGATTTGAGGAGTCAGAGGTTTGATAAGGTGAAAGTGACATTGACAATAACTGTGATAAGCGGCGTTGGCAGCGTTGATGGCAGTATTAACGATATCATAGTGGCAGCGGTGATTATTGTGGTAAGAGTCAAAATGGTTATGACAGAGGTGGTGGTGAAAGTAAGGTGCCAGAGGCATAGCAGTGTGTGTGAACAATTGATATTCTAATCCTTTATTAGACAAATCCGGAAAGAAAAACATGATTCAAGATGGAGTGCCTTGAAATTTATGTTAAAGTCTTTTAGTACTAGCATTCAATTAGTGGATATTAAAATAACTTTGTCAATCCTTCTCTAGGATGACAGGAAGTTACCATGAGAGGAGGTTTGTCCAATATAATTGATTCACTATATATACTTCTTGACTAAAGTAATTTACTTTTAGGTGGCCGCGATTTAATTTTGTAAAATAAGTGATTTGAGGTGTTTATGGAGTGGCTGTGACAACATGTGATGGGATGTAGTGACCAAAGTGGTAACAATAGTATAGGGGCGGCCATGACATTGGTGGTGGTATGATGACAGTAATGTGAGTCCAAAAAGGTAATTGTTGTAAAATTTGGATAAAAGTAAGTGTCGGACAAGCCATTTTCGATTTCTGAATAAACAAAATTGAGCTTTTAGGTTTTGTTTTCTAAAGCAAGATAGAGGTATGAAAATTTTATCATACGACTAGAAACCCTTATAAAGTTTTCTTATAAGGCATTATTTAATCTAATTATGTTTCGTACTAAAATATAATTACTTGGAAGTTTTCATACGTCTAGAGGTCATCTTTGAGGATTAGTCACTGTATAAGCTCGGACTACGATGGCTCTAACAGAGTGGTGTTTTCATAATGTCATGTTAGAGATTAGGTGTGTGATATGTAACCCCAAGAAAACTATATTATAGGCTAATCATGATATGACATGCGATAATAATATGAACATACACGCAATCTTTAAAAGATGCTAATACGAAAAACAAAACAAAAATTGAAGCGATAAATGAAAGGACTAGAAGATCAGTAAATGTTGTTGCAATTTCCGATTAAGTATTGTTCCTCGAATACAAGTTTTTGATATTAGATTCATGAAAATTATAAAGTTGTCGATGATCTAAAGTTTGAGCCAAAATGGGCTCCCGACTTGAATTTTACCTTTAAATATGATCGTAAAGTATTTTTTTCCCCATTTGTGACCGAATGTCAAAGCTTTGCTTACAAGAAACCATTCAAAGCTGTTAATGACGATTATATGAATGACGACGTCATTTACAATAAAATACCTTATGTACTGAATCCTCCTGCATTCTATTTTCGTTGCTAGAAAGCACTATATGACGTACTATAATGATAGGATATGGAAAGTTGCTTTCCACCTATCGAAGAAGTGTTTTTTCTTTGACTGCATTTTAAAAATAGTATCACGAGGTTGCAACCTATTACCCCTAATAAGTATAAATTTCTACTCTCTCCGTCCTAAGCAATGATTACTTTTTAAATTAAGAAAGATTATGTATGTATTTTTCATGTTTATCCTTTTTAAAATTTATTTTGTTTCTCTCTTTAAAATTTAATCCTTCATCAACTTATTTTCTCTCTCCTGACCCACTTTCTCCCCCTCCCCCTTTCTCGGGATAAAAAAAACTCATAAAATATCTTGGGGTAAAATAAAAAGCTCAGAAAATATAACTCATATCCTAAAAGGCTTTTTGGGATTGATTCTAAACACAGATTATACCTTAAATCTTTAATCGGTCTTTAAAAATTAGATTTAATCTATTTTAAGTAGAATCAGTTTACTCTTTGCCAAAAAATAATTGTAAATTAGTTTAAAATTACAAAAGGTATTTGGTGAAAAAGTGTTTAAATCAGTTTTACTATGGTAAAATGACCATAAAGGGTACTTAATAAATATATATATCTAATATCCATTTAGTGAAGTAATATCAGCATAACTTTCATTGTAAATAACTATAATATATAAATAAATGTTTGAAAAAGCTATTTTTACCCACTTACAAAAGTTGTTTACTTTCATTTTAATTAAAAGCACCAACAATATCATATTAGTGTGCTTATATTATAATAATTTTTCCAAGTTAGTTAAAGGTATGGAATTTCCTTTTGTGAAAAATAAAGGGTTTGTATGAGAAATTAGAAGGTCAAACCTGCTTATGAGAAAAATGATTATTTAATAATTCTCAATTTTTAGGATTATGAATTAAATCGGTTTTTATCTTCTTAAGACTAATTAAAATATCTCTCTCTCTCTCTCTCTCTCTCTCTCCCTCCCCCCAAATACTCACATGCTTGATTTATTCTAGATTAAATCAGATTTGACAATATCAAATATCCACTAAATAAGTATGCAAGTCAAACATGATTAAATGAGACGGAGGAAATATACTGGAAAAATAAAATTAATTCACGTGCATTGTACGGGTCTTTGAGCTAGTTAGAAGAGTTCCAGAGGCACCAACCTGCACGAGTTTGTATATGCATATATAGCAGATAACTTGAAGACATCTGGTTTCCCAAGATATAGTCGTGTGAAAGCCAACTCATTAAATTCATTGGGGGTAATCTATTAAGATTGAGAAAGATGGAGGGGTAGTAAAGATAACGGAAGGATTTTGAGTCACGTTCGGGGTCAACTCAAAATCGAACTATGAATGGAAGGACACATCCAGGGGAGGACCCAAAGTCTAATCAGGGGGTCAAAGAGTTATAAATTTTTTTTATAATTAACATAAAAGAATGTTAGAAGGTTTCAGCTCATATAAAACATGACAAATATAAAACATATTATAATTAGCGTCACTATTGAATATATTAAGTGCAAAATAGATTGTTCAATTTGACTATTAATCATATAATTTTACTATTCATAGTGATTTATTTAACTTAATAAGATTAATCAGCAAGTTACTAATCTTGCATGATAGCTCTTAATGTATAGACCAAATGAATAGTAATCTTGCATTATTACTCTTATTATGACCAATTGAATAGTAACGTATAAACTAACATACTTTAAGAATTTAAACTAAAAAAAAAAAAAAGAACTACTCTTGATCTACTCGTATTTTGTTTTGTAATCTGAAGTTTTAGAATTAAGAACTTGAAAGAATGAAGATGGATCAACAGAATGAGAAAGTTAAATATATAACGGCCAGAGGTGGCACAAATAGAAGAAAAAAAAACACAACAAAATAAGACCCTAACTAGTTAATGTTACAATATAGTGGTATTTTTGTAATGATTTAAACATGTTTATCCATTATCTAAAAAATTAAAAAAAAAATCCCCAAAGTTAAACTCTCGGCGAAGTCCCGAAGCATATCGACGAAGTAGCTAGTTAAACTTGTGCTAAACATAAAACATACAACGAGCTTTCAAATATGTTCAAGGATTCACTCTCGTTGGCCCTTTTCCTGATCGATGTTCTTCGCTTTTCATGGCTCGATCAATGTCCTTGGGTCATCCATGCATCTTATTTCAAAATGCTCTTGATCTCAAATCTCTCTTAACGCACCCATTCTCGTGTTTCCTCTCCTCATTCCCTAAACTGTTGATAACAGATTTCTCTATGTCTTCACTGAGTAGCTCTTCAGGTGTGTTAATAAATTGGGTCAATGGACCATTATCCGCCCACTAACAGATAATGTGTATTTGTTAGTCTGGATAATTACAGTTAATTAGAGGATATTTATCTCCTAAGTGTTTGAGGTAAATACATCTTTATCTCCTAAGAGTTGGAGGTAAAGTCAGTCTCTAATTGTATCTCTATATAAAGGCTAGAGATATCCCAATAAAAAAAGGAAGTCATAGCAATAATCCCTCTCTCTATAGCACTCTCTCTAGAGCAATCACCAAGCTCTAGGATTTGGTTCGTGGACGAAGAACTCGACTCTAGTAGCCGTTTTCGTACCTGCGAAAAAGATCAAGCGTGTTGGAGGCTCGTAACAACAAGGATCCTACGTCGGAATTTTTCGGAGACTTCGTACGGTATGTTTTCGAACCCATTACGTGTTACGTGGTAGCACGATGAATGTTGTAATCGTTTCAACATTGGTATCAGAGCATGATTACTTGTTGATTCGCCTTTAACATGCTAGATTAAATAATGTGCATGTTACGATTTTTTCCGGATACATGAATGAGACCCATTATTAAAATTCGAAATTTTTTGAGCATGTTTTTCTGAAAAATAATTAGATGTTTTTGTTCTCCTATGGTTGAGGATGAACTCCATAAAATTTCGTGATTTTTGGATGCATGATTTGTGAGAAATCACGATTTTATTTTTCAAGAAAACTGTGGTTTTTTCGAGTTTTGGGACTCAAATTCGGAGTATGATATTCTGTTTTTATCATGATCGGTTGGTACATAATTAATCTATGTTGTATAAGCTTTCCAACGATATATCGTACGCATTATTTGGCTTAAAAACGAGAGAGATATGGCATCCCGAAGTTGGCATCGCGACATGGCGGCGCTGGAAAAATTAGGATTTTCATATGAAGATGATGAACAGTAAACCCACGCGCGCCACGCGCTCAAGCCGAGCCGTACACGCGCCACACGCGCAAAACCGCGCCGAAAGGAGCCGTCACGCTCATCCACGCGCCAGCGTGGCTGAGCCCAGGCGCGAAACGCGCCCACGCGCTCTCACGCGCCAGCAAGGCTGCGTCAACGAGCCCACGCGCTCCACGCGCGCGTGCCTGCCACGCGCCTGCCCCACGAATAGCTGCGCTGTCCCACGCGCACGGCGGCGCGTGGAGGCGCGTGCAGGCTGTTTTCTGGTCGGTCTTCGTCACCGCCGGCGAGTGGAGCTGTCTTGACCTTCTGGTTTTTTCTATGGTATTAAATTACCTTTATACCCTCTGTGTGTGTTCTGTTTAATTTTTAAACGACTTTTTCTATGAAAAATTAACTTTAAAATTTTGTTTTATACACACAGAATTTTTTTTAATTTCAGAGGGCATATTAAGGATAAATTTACTGTTTGCCAATTTTTTAGGATTTATCTCTCAGTTTTTGGTCATTTGTGAGTATTTTTGTGGTACTTTTGTGGTTCCCAAAAATACGAATAATGCGTAAATATTATTTTTTGCACTTCGTGAGTAGCAATAAATATTTTTGGAGAGTTATATGACATAGATAAATTATGTCTAATTTGTTACATGCTTGCCTTGATTTGTGTTATGGTTTAAATATACTTTTGAGGTATATTTGTTGGGTTTTTGGTAAATCCACACTTTTAAACCATTTATATTTTCAAGGCTCTTGTCGCCCGTTTTCCTTGGGAGGAGAATGTGACCTATTCATCCATTTTATTACCCTGTAACTTCTTATTTGAGTATGCTAGTTTTAGGTTAAATGGATGGATATTAGATTGGCATTCTAAAGAAACTTATGTTTAATGTGTTTACTCTTGTTTTAAGAAAATTCTTTTGAGAATAATGTGCTGTGCGGCATCTCCATTTGTTTTATTGGAGTAGTTTGTAGTAGGATTCTCAAAGATGTTGTATTCTGCTATTTCCCTGTATATTTCGAGAAAGCCTTGTACGGGGATGTAATTTCGCACGCACATTATTCAAACCAGAATTTTCTTAGCATAAGTTATTAGAATGCCAATAGGGCTCAATGGAGTCCTTGCAAATTTATTGCATGGTGCAATTTTATATTGTTCTAAATTATCATGTGGATGATTTATTATATTGTGGCTTATATGATGATGAAATTTATTGCGAAAAATTACTTGAAAAATATTTTTCCCAACTCACATACATGGGAGATGATTACGAGCTTAGCAGATTTTCGATTTCATGATGTGAGGAAGGATTATGTTTTTCATTTGAATTTTTTGAAATAAATAAAAGGATGTATAATTAATGTCTTTTCCTTGCGCAATCTAATGTAGTGAATATAATGGCCACCAAGAATGTCATAGCTGATCTCGTTAAGGGTGAGAAACTTAACGGAGATAATTATGACGTTTGGCACAAAAAGATGAAATTCATGCTGAACGAACAAGAGCTCGAGGAGCACTTGACCAAGGAGATGGTCGCGCCAACTGAGGCGCAACCCCTAAGAGACCACACTGCCTACCAGAAATGGAATCAGAAAGATCGTAGTGCGCGCTACACCTTGTTGAGCAGCTTGCAAAATGATCTAATTGGGCAGTATGATGAACTTCCAACTTGCAAAGCTTTATGGGATCAGCTCAAGTTTTCTTTTGGTGGAACCTCAACTACGCGGCTTCGTAGCCTTGTGATTAAGTTTGAGGAGTACACAAAAGACCCTAAACATACCATGAGTGAACATCTAAGGATGATGTCCAATATGATTGGTAAGCTAAGGGATGCTGGCCATGCGCTCACAGATGAGCAGCAAGTCAGAGCTGTCATAAGGTCCCTTCCTGCCTCGTGGGCCAATATGAAACAGATATTGACCCACAGTGAAAACATCAAGAACTTTTCTGATGTTTCACAGCATGTCATCCTTGAGGACGAGACTCGAGATACTGACAAGACCCTTGCTTATGTCGCCCAAGGGGGATCGCGCAATGCAAATGGCAAGCGCGAAAGACAAAGTAAGAAAGGTAAGAAAGGCGAGGCTAGCACTTCTGCGCCAAAGGAAGGAAAAATGAAGAAACGCAAGAGAGGAAAACGTGGTGGGAAAAAGGATCTGTCTAAAGTTAAATGCTTCAACTGTCAACAGAAAGGACACTTCGCTCGTGATTGCACTGAGCCGAAGAAGGTACTTTCAGAATCTCTCTCTCAGTTATATGTTTCCTCACATGTGATGGTTGCTCATTCCCAACCTGTGTGGTTTGTGGATACAGGTGCAACAAAACATGTAGCACGTGATCGAGAGGGGTTCGTAGATTATCACCGGATTCCAGCGGGTAGCAAACATATCTTCATGGGAAACAATAGCTCCGAAGAGGTGCTAGGGGTTGGTTCTTACCAGCTCAAGTTGCGCACTGGGCGCACATTGATTCTAGAGGATGTGCGATATGCACCCACAGTTCGGCTTAATCTACTTTCAGTTACTGCTTTATTAGACAGTGGTTTTTCCTTTATTTTTAGGGGTAATAAGTTGGACATTTTTTTGGATGATGTTTTGTTCGGACATGGTTTTCGCATGGATAGTCTTTTTCAATTGGATTTAATTGATTCTCAGTCTTCTTATTCTTATGTGGTGAATGATAATATTGTGAATGATTCTACCACCTGGCATGCAAGACTGGGCCACATAGGCCAAGATAGAATGACTCGTTTGGCTAGAGAAGGCCTTTTAGGCCCACTCGCAAAAGTCAATCTACAAACTTGTGAGGCTTGTTTGGCCGGTAAAGCATGCAGGAAGCCTTTTGGAAAGGCTGTGAGAGCAACTCAACCACTTGAGCTAGTTCACTCTGATATATGCGGACCTATGAGTGTAAAGGCACGCCATGGCGCCTCTTATTTCCTTACACTGATAGACGATTATACGCGATATGGTTATGTGTATCTGATATCTCACCGCTACGAAGCTTTGGACTGTTTCAAACGCTTTGTAGCTGAGGTTGAGAATCAGAAAGAGAAGAATTTAAAAACTCTTCGCACTGACCGAGGACGCGAATATTTGTCAGATCACTTCAAGAAGTTTTGTGAGGAAAAGGGGATACGCAGGCAACTTACTATTCCTAATACTCCACAACAAAATGGTGTTGCGGAAAGAAGGAATAGAACATTGTTAGACATGGTTAGGTCTATGATGGCGCAAGCAAACCTTCCTATATCTTTTTGGGGGGATGCCCTTTTGACTGCAGCCTATATACTTAATCGTGTGCCTTCACAGTCAGTCAAATCCACCCCTTATGAGCTTTGGAATGACCAAAAGCCAAATTTGGATAACTTGCGCCCATGGGGCTCAGCAGGTTATGTTCACAGTACTTCTCATAAGTATGGGAAACTAGGGCCTAGAGCAAAGAAGAGTATCTTTCTAAGGTATTCTGAAAACTCTAAAGGTTATGTAATGTATGGTGAACATCCAAATGGTGGAAGGACTGAAATAGAGTCTCGTGATGTCGATTTCATAGAGAGTGATTTTCCTAGCATTGGAGATGCGAGTAAGAATCTTGACCTCTATGAGTTAGAGGAGGTTGAACCCACTTTACCATCTTCAAGCGAAGGTGGGGAATTAGTTCCTCATCCGGTTGTCGCTGAAGATAGTGTAAGTGACCTTCAACCTAGTGGGAGTATCCCAGACAGTGGGAGCACACCACAAGGACCATCAGGTCAACAAGATTCTCAACTGCGTAGAGGTGCACGAGGAAGAGTTCCACGTCGTCGTTTTGAGATTGACGGTGAAATTCTTATGTGCACTCCAAATGATGAAGACGAGCCTACTTCTGTGGAAGAAGCCTTATCTTCATCTGCTAGAAATGAGTGGATGGCTGCAATGAAGGATGAGTTAAGCTCAATGGAAAAGAATCGAGTCTGGGAGTTGATTGACCTTCCGCCAGGGCGCAAGACTATTGGAAACAAGTGGGTTTTTAAAGTCAAACGCAAGGTAGATGGGTTAATCGACAAGTATAAGGCACGTCTTGTGGCGAAAGGCTATACCCAACTGCGGGGTGTGGACTATGAAGATACTTTCTCCCCAGTGGTGAGATTTGCTTCAATTCGCCTGATCCTAGCTATTGTCGCCCAGCAGGATTTAGAACTTTTTCATATGGATGTTAAGACTGCGTTTCTCAATGGAGAACTAGACGAAGAGATTTATATGGCTCAACCCGAGGGTTTTGAAGTCAAAGGACATGAGCGCAAAGTTTGCCGTCTCAAACGTTCTATATATGGTCTCAAACAATCGTCTAGGCAGTGGTACTTTAGGTTTCATCATGCCATTACCTCTATAGGTTTTGAAATGATTGAACAAGACCATTGCGTTTACGTAAAACGATCCAAGAAAAATATTCTAATCCTTTCTTTGTATGTGGATGACATTCTTTTAGCTGGAAATGACATGAGTTCCATTGTCGCCACTAAGCAGTGGTTGTCCTCAACTTTTGAGATGAAGGACATGGGAGAAGCTAATTATGTGCTCGGGGTTAAAATCATACGTGATCGTCCAAAGAGACTTCTCGGTTTGTCTCAAGAGACATACATCAAGAAAGTCATTGAACGATTTCGTATGCATAACTCAAAACCCATAGACACTCCAATGGACAAGGCGTGTACTTTGACCACAGACCAATGCCCAAAGAATGATGAGGAAAAGAATCGGATGTCCAAAGTGCCTTACGCGGCTGCAGTAGGAAGTCTGATGTACGCTATGCTGTGTACGCGTCCAGACATCTGCTATGCCGTTGGAATGGTGAGTCGTTATCAGAGTAATCCTGGACCCGCTCATTGGAATGCGGTGAAGAGGATCCTTCGATACTTGCGTGGAACCGCTGATCTCGTCCTGTGTTATCATGGTGGAGACTTGAGACTGAGAGGATACAGCGATGCTGATTGGGGTGGTGATATGAGCGCAGATCCACTTCAGGTTATGCATTCATACTAGGAGGTGGAGCTATCTCTTGGTGCAGCAAGAAACAGTCTTGCATCGCCCTATCCACGATGGAGTCGGAGTATGTTGCTTGTTCAGCAGCAGTCCAGGAAGCTGTTTGGTTGAGGTCATTCTTACAGGCTTTAGGGGTTACAGCTCATGCAGATGAGGCTGTCACTGTTCACTGTGACAATACAGCTGCCCTAGATTTTGTAAAGGACCCCAAATATCATGGGAAGGCCAAACACATAGGCCTTCGTTATCACTTCATTAGAACTTTAGTTGCGCAAGGAGAGGTGTCCATGAAACATATACCTACTGGCAGAATGGTGGCTGATCCTTTGACCAAGCCCATTGCTAGAGATGTTTTCCTTTCTCACATTAGGAGTATGGGACTACGTAGGTTTTGATATGTTTATGGCATCTTATGTACTTGACATTTATTATATTAAATTTTCATTCCTTGATTTGAGTTTATTTTGGAATGAATGGATAATCTTTGTGATTACATATACATCCTTGTTGAGAGTGTCACCAGGCTCGAATTGACCCACTCACACGGGTAATTCACCTTGGCGCTAAGATAGCGAGCAAGATGAGACATAATTGTCTTAAGCGCCAAGTGGGCGAATAAGATGATACAGCTTATAAAGCAAACATGTCGCCTTAGTTGGAGCTAAGATGAGACCTAATAAATGTAGGTCGATCATAGAGTATCTCCACAACTCTATGTAGCCTGTTTACAGCCGAATGTGAGATTTCAGGCAGGCACTATGAGAGTGACTGGGCTGAAAAACTCAGGTTAGGCGCTTGTACAGCGACTAGACTTAGATTCGTATGGCGTATTTATTATACATTTATGTGACACGCCCTTGCGGGTTACGCCATAGCATGCAAATCATACTGCATGTGCTAAATGCAGACCGACAGTGGGAGTGACGAATGAATCCCTGCTTCGTCACTGTGTGAGCCACTTGGATCAAAATTTTTGATCATATATGGTACCCTTTTCACCTTAGACTATGTCATGAAGAGGATACTCAATGTCGCTACTTTAGCATGTACCCTTGGATCATGGATGATGCGGTCTCGCGGGGCATGTCTAGGAAAGCGGTTGGGTCTAATTGGAATGACATGAGGGCTTTGGGAAGAAAGTTCAATATTACATCATGTTGTGTGATTCATAGCCCGGGCGACTTTGTCGATTTTCGTTTCGATATGAGTCATGAATACATAACATATGAGAGGTTTAACACTGCTCATTATGAGGGATTTGAGAGTGTTTAATCTGGTGTAGTTGAACTATCTGGGGTACATACGAGATTTATTGGAGTGATGTATTGTGTTAGTTTGGTGATAACTTAATACAATACTCCTCAACTGGACATCCTTTCTCGTAGGTCGCACGTTCCATTTCCTGTATGAGGAGATGAGTGGACGAGAGATAAAGAGGGACTACGATTTATTTGCCCTGTGTGTGGGCGAGTGGGAGCTGTTAATAAATTGGGTCAATGGACCCATTATCCGCCCACTAACAGATAATGTGTATTTGTTAGTCTGGATAATTACAGTTAATTAGAGGATATTTATCTCCTAAGTGTTTGAGGTAAATACATCTTTATCTCCTAAGAGTTGGAGGTAAAGTCAGTCTCTAATTGTATCTCTATATAAAGGCTAGAGATATCCCAATAAAAAAAGGAAGTCATAGCAATAATCCCTCTCTCTATAGCACTCTCTCTAGAGCAATCACCAAGCTCTAGGATTTGGTTCGTGGACGAAGAACTCGACTCTAGTAGCCGTTTTCGTACCTGCGAAAAAGATCAAGCGTGTTGGAGGCTCGTAACAACAAGGATCCTACGTCGGAATTTTCGGAGACTTCGTACGGTATGTTTTCGAACCCATTACGTGTTACGTGGTAGCACAATAATTGTTGTAATCGTTTCAACA
>JAVXUP010005060.1:0-22828 GCA_033070095.1 Escallonia herrerae | reverse complement strand
TGTATGATAGAGCAATTAGCGAAAGATTTCCTTCTTTCCAGATCCCAACTGATTCAGCAATTACTTAGGGCTTTAGCAAAACCCCCGCAGGATGGGGGGGGGGGGGGGTGTGCTGTTGATTGCTGAAAAATAAATTGGTCCAAAATGCCTGCAACGCTAATTGATGCCTACATATATAGAAAGAAAAGATCATTCAACACTCCCACAGATATTCCTGGATCATTTTTAAACTACCCAAAGATTTCAACTTTCTTAAGCATTTCCTTGATAAGAGTCAAGACAATAGTGAGCGCCACTCGGTCTTTTAGGTTGATTGATGCAGATGCATGGATTAACGCATCATAACAGCAGTATTTTTTTGTACAACTCACCAAATTCATAGGGAAGCAGAAACATGGAAAGAACTTTGTCAACAGGAAAGTAACATATAAACAATTCATACCGTGTACTCCCAGCCATGCCTTTCAGCAAATGCTACTGCGTCTTCTTGAGTATCAAAACCCAGTGCAGAATCACCAACATGGGAATATGGGTCCCCTGTCGATGTCCAACCCATCAATGGATTTTCCCATCTACAGAAGAGGTCAGGGACAAAAACTGTTCATCACATATTAATGGTAACAAACTCAAGGATTCATGATAAACTGTAAATCGGAGGACTTCCATAACTTGAAAATTCATAAGTAAAGACAATGCCTAACACAGAATTTAGGGTTTGTCTGCTAGTACAAAGATTAAGAGGAAGGAATGAGGGCTAAAGAAAAAGGAAGAGGTTAGTAACGTTCCCATAATTAGGTAGGGCTGTAGGAGGGGAAAGGGAGAGACTTGCACAATTAAAAAACTGTTAGTTCAAATCAAAATCTATAGGGGAAGAATGAGAGGTTTTAATGAGTCTTGGAATATTTAACATCTGACCTTAAAGCAGCTGCCAGGCAAACACGATAGAGCATACCTGATGGCTAAAATATCACTTTCTAGCTGTTAAAAACATGCATGCTTGCTCCACTTGAATTATCAGACTTCTATAACGATGTTTCGAGGACACGAGCTTGTATCTTAAATAGAGGAATAACAGCTAAAGTTCCCTTCAGAATTGAAGTTGACCAGGAATGTTTGTGATGTTACCAGTGATCAGGGTCCAAGGATGATTTGGCTCAGTCCATTTGGAAAACAAAGCAAAGTATCGAAGTCATCGATTTAGAGATGACAGTAGTTGAAAGTCTTTTAGTTAAACCAATTGATACATTGTTTAATCCAGTTCACTTTGAGCATAGAAAGCAGATACGAAATTCTTACAACAAAAGTTGAAGAAACAAATGGTACCACACTGGTAAGAAATAACTGTTCATAAGTAACATATTCAAGCAGTAGCTTTAATACCAATATAATACTCTGCTAAACTCTGGGAACAAGGAAAATAAGAGCAGAGGATGAAACATACTTCTGCGTTGACATAAAATTAATTTTCCACCTCCCAACTTTTCCTGATCCTTGTTGGGTAGCAGTTCGAGCTGGTGAATAAATTACAACCTAGCAAAAAAGTAATAAAGAATTTTTGTGAAGGAGAATCTGTTACGTTGAATGTCATATTTAACTACCTTAATCTAGGACTTAGAGTATCAAGCAATGCTCTAAGGTGGGACTCTGAAATTCAACATGATTTATTGATTAGCATCTACGCAGACATAGTACAAGGCCACCCAAATTGAGAATAACTGAACAGATACACAAGAGAGGTATATAACCAGATATATCGGAAACCTTAATATAAGATGGCAAAGCAAAACCAGACTATATTCAGCACTTTTAAAGTTTGAGCCTAAGGTGTGTTTAGTATGGATGTGGACACGCACACATTCCAAAGTGTTGGGGTGAAAAGAGAACGATGAAACAAAATAGGAAGCTGAATTTTCTGTTTGCAGAAGTTAAAACTAAGCCTAGATTGTTTCATTGCTAATCTTAGCTCAAAAACTATGAACGTTCATGAAAGTAACAGAAATTTTTTTGACCTTCAGCTAAAATTGAAATTCAAGTAGCAGTTTCAAAAGACAAATTCCAGTAAATTTTCTGGGCTACATAGGTTTGTATCTAATGATAGGATTATTTATGCTCTTGCTTAGCTTTGCTGTCGGGTTGAACTTTTTGGTTCCTTGTACACGGCTTCAACCCCACCAGGCGGTTTTTTTTCTAAAAAAATCATCATTGTTAAAAATACAGTTAGATGACAAAGGTGGATGGTTCAAACAGTGGTGATATCAAAAGTTTTTTTATCTCCAGTGTTGAAGCCAACACTAACTGCTTTTGCAAATCAAGATAAATTTAAGGACCTAGAGCTGCAATGCTAATTGAAACATCTTGTAAACTAGTTATTGCATCAAAAGATGCGGTTTTGCACAAGAGCATGAGTAGCCAACTAATAAATAACCACATCCAAAAAATAAAAACTGCTTTATAATGTTTTTTCCTCCGTGGCAACAATATATGAAGGATGACTCGCAAGTTGGATTAACAGATATGGCGATGGCATTGACCACTTTGCTAACACCAATGGGCCCTCAAACCGGTCCAAGCACCAGCACCTTACAACCAAACGTGCTCACCGTGTCACATTTGTACTACGTCTTCAGTTCTTTGCGCTAATAAAACCAACATTGTTAAATTAGAGTTAGGAGTTGCATGCTCCTCCCTTTGTTTTATCATCTTTCTCCTTTTTAACTTTTTGTGAATTTCTAGGTTATAAATAAACATCAAACATTTACTTGAACTTCTATGGTAATTACTGATCAGTAAGTATTATTTCACAAGTCAAACTACTGCAAGAATAAAGTCAAGTCAATATTTTACATGCTCAATTCGCAAAAAGTCTTTGCAATGCAGGGAGTAGTAGAGACAATTTCCCCCTTAATTCAAAAATATGTGAACAGAAAACATGTATTCTTAATCTACCATTCTTGACAACAAACAAGACTCAACTAATATATGTGCATATATTTGGCGTGTCTTCACATACCGATTATCAAACGGAGGATTAATACAGCCAATCTATTCCTTGAATAACTATAGGTGAACAAAAACATGTATTTTAAACTACCTAGGAGAACAAACTTGAAACAAACAAGATTCATTCTGTTAATTGTGCATGAGTGCATGCGTGCGTGCATAGACATACCCAATAGCTCATACTCCCTATTTTCCCCATTTGGCTTTTCACGAACTCCTAGGATAGATTTAGTTACTTCACACATTGGTTTACCCTAGCTTGACCTGCCAAACAATACCTTTTTAATCTTGATTGCTACTTTAGTTCAATCTGGTGTTCACGTGGTACTAAATCTATCTTAGGAATCCAGACAAAATTCAAAAGGAGAAAATACAGAGGAACGGAGGGGATATTTTGTAAGATCAAGTAAACCCTAAAATTGGTAAATGTCAATCAATGGCAAGCTCATTATCCTGAAAAGACGTGACTTCTTAGGCAAATCCAAGAGTTAATTGGCCAACTGGAGATTAAAAAAGAAGAAAGAGAAAGACGCGGGCATCTTACCCTCCTTTGAAGGTGTTCATCGGGTATACCGGAGACCGAACCGATCTCGCCGGTTTTGTACTCCGTTAACGAGTCCGACGAGAATGGTCTGAACTTCGTTATAGCGGATCGATTCGCGTGACGAAAGTGGCTCATCAACCGTTGCATGGAGCTCGCCATCTTCCAAACGACCTGAGAGGTGAATTGGCAAATGTGTTTGATGCGATGAAAACCAATTTTTGATTATAATAACTTGGGTGCTTCGTGTAATTTAACGCCGAATTGGGAGTTTTTTGTAATTCTACACAGAATTGGGGAACTTCCTTGCAATTTTTACTCTTGTTCATTATTGCATTTTCCCCCTTCGAGTTTAGACCTATTACACTTGTTTTTTTGGTAAAAGTTTAGACCTATTATATGTTGTAACTAAAATGTTGACTATATAAAAAATAGCAAGTTCGACATTTTTTAATTACAAACAAACGAGGATATGAGACCCAGCACCATCAGCTAGGGGTCTAATTTTTTGCGAAGGTTGCTCTAAATAGATAAAGGCCCAATCTTGGTTGGCCCCAAATTTAGCAAGTTTGTCAATATATTAATTGTCTTCCTGTATAATTTGTATCTCTAATATGTATGTTAAATCAAAATAAAATAAATAAATATATATGGAGAGAGTACTAAAATTGGTAGCAAGTGATAGAAAACGATAGTCCCCTTCACTCTCGGGGACCAATTGCTAGGCAACTAAAGAGTGTGTTTCAAATTTGGTTAGATTAAGGAGAATAGGCCTAAACACTTAATGCCAAATCCAATTTTCTTGTGGTATATAGGGTTGAGCAAGGTTCAATTTGGAAGTTGAATATCAAATCGAACCAACTATCATAAGAAAAAACTTCGAAGTTGAATGGTTCGGTTTCAACGGTTTGGAGGGATAAAATGTATTTGTTTAGATAGATTAACCGATTTTGCTTGTAGTAATTTTTGGACTCGTTAGGGCTCATTCATTGACTATTTAGCGTCTGCAATATGTCTAATCACAAGTTTTTTGGAGCCTACTTATTAAAATTAGGATAGAGCTTCACCTATATAAGTTGTGACAAAACTTTAAGTATGATAAAGTAATAAAAGCTAGAATTAGATTAAAATTTGCATTTTTTTTATTGATCCATATATAGGTTCGACTCGGTTTAAAATGGTTAAAAAAAAATTCAAACCGAACCGATCCAATAGAACATTAGTTTGGAGAAAAAAAAAATCAAAGTGATTGGTTTCAAGATTGATTAGTAATCGGTTAGTTTAGTTGATTCGGCTTGACGTTGACGGATTGAATTTGTTTGAACGATTTAAATGGCCACTAAAGGTATGGGCCCAGTTACATGAACACAGGCCATATGAGTTTTTGCGGAGCTAAAACCCCTTTTGGGGTTTATATTCAAGTCAGGCGTAATTAGGCGGGCTTTATGTGCCATCTCAGTTCGACAGAAATTTGGCGGGTCCGTGAGTTTGGGCCCCAAGCCCTATCCGCCGCCCACCCGCCATAAACCACCATATCTTAGGGTACTGAAATCTTCACACCTCCGTAAATTGCACCGGCAAATGGCCTCCGACAAAGGATCATACATCGCAATTGCAGCCATGGTGATTTCTACTCCTTATACATTGTTCTTCGCCGTTTATACAGTACTTGTGGTTTTTCTTCATCCGTTTATAAGTGAAACACATGTTTGAATAACTGCTTAGTTATGATTGATTAGTGGCAACCTTAATCAGGGAAAATCATGTAGACCCGTGTCATTTTCAGCAGAAGCCTAACATATCCCTATAATGAAGTCGTAATTACGCTGTAATGGCCCAGACTCCTCTCCCAGGAAAGTTAAAGTAAGCACTATTCCCTCCCAAGAAAGAAGGTAAGAAGTTCTTTCTACGAGTCTCATAGCAATTTCTTAAGCTTAGACCTCTCAAGGCGGTTTTCTTCCTTTATGTAAAGAAAGCTGGTCGGCAGTGGAGGTTGCCCTAGCAATAATATAAGGCCCATCGGCAGAAATGTCATGCTTGCTACTAGAGGATTTTCGAGAGCAGCGGATCTGGAAGACCTGATATTCCCTATTAGAGCAACTGTAATCCAGATTCTGTCTATGAGCGCCTGCCTGCCTTCACGAACGTATAGTAACTCACTAGCCCTAAACCTTACTAGGAAAGTGGACCATTTTCGGCAAGCAAGTCTGGGCATTTGAGCAAAGGCTAAGGCCTTACTATTGAAAGAGGCATATGGGTGAAACCGGCATGGACAGAAATATACCCCTCCTGGCAATCCCTTTGAGGGTGGTATCCATGCATTGTATTGTTGCTTATAACTCTTCCATTTTATTGGATTTTTCTCATTTGGCTTCGTGCGAATTCCTGAGATATATTGTCTTCGTTGGATGTATATAGATGTTTTTTTTTGGCGAAATGAACCCTTTGGTTGAGTTTGCACATGATGCTTACATGTGTGAATGTCAACTTTAAAAAAAAACAAGGGGAAAAAAGAAACTCATTTGACCTGCTTGATGAAATTCTGTTACCGATGCGGATGCTGCTTACTATGGTTGTCCGGATATGGATGTGTTTCTTTACGGTTCTTTATTTACTCAAACAGTAGACCAAACAATGTACTATGTCCTTTGTATATATATGCCATACTGGGATTGAAGTTCCTTCTTAAGCACTGTAAGTCGGCCGGTGCTTTAATGAATTGGGCAAATGCCTGTAAAAACTTGTTTCTAGACGTTTTTAGAGGTTCTTGGGTTCTTCTAGTGAGTGTACGGGGTGGCCTTAAAGGGTCCAGATATCTGGGTCTGGCTTGGCTTGTTTAAGGAGTATAAACATTTATCGCATTCAGTCTATCCCCTTTCGCCATTGATCTGTCTTTCTCTATGGATGATGGATACCTACACTGTTGAATAATGTGTTTTAGTTCAAATAACCAATGAACTCCGCCCTCCTTTCGCCATTGTTCTGTTTTTTTTCTCTAAGTTCTCCACACCCAGCCAGACCACATAGCACTTAAATAATTTGTGGTTTAGTTTCAAATACGGAAAGGAACAACCCCCCCCCCCTCGCCCTCCCGTCTCTTTCCTTCCTGAAGGAGGAAATCGGAAGGAGAAAATTACAAAAGCAGGAACATGAAATAGTACCAAAGAAGTCAATTGTGCCAATGAACTATAGTCTATAGCCTTCCTGAAGGAGTGTCGGTGGGTGAGATAGTTCAAGGCAGCACGTGCTGGGAGCTTTATTGGGCTGAACTCTCCAAATCTTTTATGTAATGTTTTATCGGTGACAACATTAAATACTGTTGGCTTAAGTTTAATCTGGTTATATGTAATAGCCATTTTAAATTGTCCCCTTTATGCTTATTATGTTTCTTCAGTTCAATGCCTCATTTGAACCATAAAGATGGTTTGAAGGGATACAGACTGGCTAATATTGTACAGTTCTTTGACTTAGCAGACGTGCTGTTAAGAGACTATACTTGACTGCTCATTTTTCTGGAAAGACTTGTGTACCGGTCTATGGGTGCCCCTAAGCAGAAGTGGACAGCAGAAGAAGAGTCTGCCCTGAAAGCTGGAGTAGCCAAGCATGGGGCAGGAAAGTGGAGCACGATTCTGAGGGACCCAGAGTTCAGCACCATCTTGAAGTTGCGTTCAAACGTGGACCTTAAGGTCTGAAGTGTTAATGTTTTAGCATGCAACTTGCTTGTCACTTTCTATGTGTATAGAAGTGGACAGGTTCAATACAGAACACTACATGTCCACTCTAGAACCATATAACCTGCGTAACCCTGCATACAAGCTTCTTTTTCCTTCCGGAAAAGGTGTACTGATTTGAAATTTTTGTCGTTGGACAGGATAAATGGAGAAATATTAATGTTGCGTCAAGTGGATTAGGGTCTCGGCAGAGGGTTAGGCTTGCTCCAAGAAGGAATCAGCTGGTGTCCCAACCCAAAGATAACTCTGTGGATCTCACAGCTGTCGACAATGATATGGACATTGAGCCCCTTGCAGTATCTGGCGGAACATTGCAAATTGCTGGCTTTAAGACAAAAATTCCAAGGTTAGTCATCATCAGATGATACCCTATTTTTTCTTATTCTTTTTTTGGGATCTTTGCAATTTATTTCTCAACCAAAATTAAGGTTATGGAATCTACTGACTCTGAATGCTTAGGACACTTGTGTCTCTCGTATGATAACTGCTGGGGTCTCAAGCTCATTGTCAGTGTGTTATACCAGTTATCTGCATTTTCAACCACTTCCCAGCGACTTTATAAGTGTGAATAAGATCAAGTAGTTGGATGTACCTTGTTAAGAACATGATCATATGTTCATGGCACTTCTTGTAATTTTTCCGCATTTTTTAATTTGTGCCTCGATTTTCTTCTTTGGGATTTGCGTGGCATTACTTGTGGTGGTGGAGACTGGAGAGGGGGTGGTCAAAAGCAAAGAAGCCATTACGATGTTATAGTTGCCTTTTCTGTTATTTTGATTATGAGAGTTAAAACATAATAACCTTCAAAATCCTCAGAGTACACACTGCCAACTGCGGGTTTTCGTGTGAACAGAATGTTCTGTTTGTTTTACTCTATTCTACCGAATACGGATTGAGATATACTGTTGCCCCTGTATATGATTGTTCGAAAAGGGAAACTATAGATGTTACATGTTATCCTGAGTTTGTTACACAAGGGATGCTATTTGATTTCGTTTAATGTGTTTATCGATGAGAATTTGCTCTGCCGTATGCAGGCTGGATGAGCTTATTGTTGAGGCTATTACTGTTTTGAAGGAGCCACGTGGTTCAAGCCGGGCTGCAATAGCTATGTACATAGAGGTATCATTATTGAGTATACTCGAGTTGTAAATTCAGACTCAATTCCCGGAAAGTTTGTCGTCTTTACCGTTTGTTGCCGTCTCCATTTTCAGTTCTTGACATCTTCTTTGTTTTTTTCCCCCACTGTAATTATCATTTTTCATATGGAGATACATCAAATGATTTTAGATTAAACTCTCTGCTTCTCTACAGAAGATAAGAAAACGTGTCTAGAAAAAGTTTATGACTACAATGTCATTATTAAGTGGTTTGATTTTGACAAATACTCTGGTCTCACAGTAAGTCTGTTGTCTCACAATTTTATTGAAAACCTCCTCTATCTGTGATCTTGTAATACGTTTTGTGCAGGAATTTTCAGAACACAAGAAGTAGGATATGTGGAATTTAGTTCATTACAAGTATGTATTGTATTATTTTCTTGTATAATTGACGCCTATTTGTAGGAGAAACTTGTGGCGCCTCCAAACTTGGAAAGGCTTTTGGCAGAGAACTTAAAGCTCTTGACAGACAACGGGAAACTGATCAAGGTAATAAATCTGCTGTGCTCTCTTGAAAATACTGACTAGTTTGTTGACTTCTTTTTCGGGCTAAACCTTTGGCTTGTGAATGGCTGAAGTGGGCATACTGCAAAACAGATTCCTTGTGCATTGGGTTTCAAAGTCTATCTCTTATCTACGCCAGGCTTATGATTGCAAGGTTCAATTATTGCGACTATATTTGCTCAGCTCGAGCGAGCCTTTATTTCAGGGTTGGCAATATAGGACAAAACTGGATTTTATCTCATGCCCTGTTAAGGCTCTTTGACTTTGAGGCGATTGAAATAATCACGTTTTTCGGAGTCAAACAAGAATTGTACCGCTCAAGTGGAAACAACAAGTGAGGTTTTACCTGTTAAGATGAAAGTTGTGCTTAAAAGGGGATGGAAAACAGGCTTATGGTCAGGCTATATTGGTTGGGTTAGTTATTACCAAGATGAATTTCATCTTGTTATATTAAGATGCCAGGTTATACTCGAGGGCAGTTTTAACAAGTAATGCTGTGCAAGTTGCATTTTATGATCCTGCCTGGGTTAGGTTAACTTAGAACCGAGTCATCACTGTATTTGCTATTGTAGCTAGATACAAGTATACTTTTAAATGCAAAAAGTTGTATAAAAGCATTAGTTCGTGTATGCTGTCTGAGGATAATAAGTAAGATACCAATAAACAATAGATATTGGCAGAAAATATTTTAGTTTAGTCCACATAAGAATATGCACATCAATATATCAATTCCTGCCCCATTGGTGTATCTAAGATATATGCGACTTTCTCTAGGCCTCAAGAAATGCTGTTGTTCTGCAGGCTGTCTGGTCCACTCTTGTTTTTGGTTTTTCTCTTATGGGTGTCAAGGATGCCAACTTTAATTCCTTTGTAGGTGTTACCTCTTATTCCTAGCCATGTAGTTAGATAACTTTAGTGTTTTCTAGCTGGTCGGTTGCTACGAGAGTTCAGGGGCAGTTGTTGAACTCTTTTTGATAAGTAAATCGTATTGGAGCGGCCCCAAGGAATATGTATGATCTGGATGTACTAATGGGGCAATTGTTCTGCTTCATTACGGGCCTTGAATTAAAACTATGGTACTTCCTTGGCAGGTAAAGCATCAGTACAGGATTGCACCAAGCCTGCCATCTTTCGCTACGAAAAAAGACTCTTCCTTGTTGCTCCTGGAGGGAAAGCCGAAAGTTTCGACAATAGTAGAGATGAATGGTACTAAAGTCCTTACCAAAGCCCAGATTGACGCTGAGCTAGAGAAAATGAGGCGCATGACTGCACAGGAGGCTGCTGCAGCTGCTGCCCAAGCAGTTGCAGAGGCAGAAGCTGCTATTTCCGATGCTGAAGTTGCAGCAAGGGAAGCAGAGGACGCAGAACGTGATGCAGAAGTTGCACAAGCTTTTGCTGAAGCAGCAATGAAGGCTTTGAAGTGTTAGAAGACTTCATGCATGGTAAAATTAACGTTTCTTCTACTTTCTTCTGTTTTAAACTAGTACTACCTTGGTCCACAATGCATCGCCACTAGGCGTCCATGTACTCTGGAGATTATGATATGAAATATCTTCATCAACAACTACTTTTAGCCCCAGTATGTTACTGAACTCAACTCCTCGTCAGCTATCATATGAGGTATCTATGAAATCCATACCTCATGTATGCTATATAAGTTTACTGGTTTAGCACATTTTCTCAATGCTAAAATAGAATTTTTAGAAAATGTTTCAATTCGCAGGACATGAGAAAAATAGAGAAGAAATTTTTACTAAATTGCCTCTCACAAAACGATATGATTTCTTATCTATCTGCGCCATTGTTTCTGATGATACTGCCAAAATCTTCTAAATTTTGATGAATTTGTGCAAAGTATGTTGTATTGTCCTGAATCATGTAATTTTCATGTCAGATCCCACACGGCTTGTAACATACAGCAATTAGCAGTTGGCGAGATGAGGTGACCTGACACCCAGATTCAACCCGAAACAAGTTTATGTTGGGTTTACCTATAAAAGAGGGGAAACTGGTAAAACACTGTGGTTCCCCTATGTGATGTATCCCGATCTACTTGTAAAATCCTGATAAAAGTTTAACTCGGATGATTGGTACATTAACCCCTTAAACTAGTATTGCTGCAATTGAGACTAAGTCAGCAATGTTGTGTTTGAACGGTGCAGCAGATTGCAGCTGCATTATGAAAGCATACACTTGTCAACTTTATTTAGTGTCATATCTTCTCAATTTACAGCTCGTGCGTACGTTATTAACAGCAATTCTTGCTAATATATGCAGATTACAAGAGCTCTCAGCTGGATCGTTGAGGATGATGAAGTGTATCTAGAGCTTGGTTAACATTTGATGCAGCCATTTTTTATGAAAATATTCTGGAAATTGGTATAGGCTTGTAAATCCGGAAGATTTTGATTAGTTAGAAGGTCCTTGTTTCCTCTAGGTGTGACTGGGTGAGGTATATAATTAAGTGAAGAGACGAGTAGCTCAAGGAGAATACATCTATAATTTTTTCAAACACTTGGCTGGATTTTGGAATGCTCAGCTGGTTATTCTTAGCTTTTTAGTCGTTCTTTAGACCGAGTAACTGTGGAATGGAACATTGCGCATTATACTTGACATCGTTGTCATTTGTATTGATAAGCATGCAGAGTAAAATAAAAAGGGAAAAGCTACATGTTATAAATCCCTAAGGTGTATGTCTAGACAAGGCGCAGCACAAAGCCAAGCTTACTTGCATGCCCGAGAGCGAGCGGCAAAAGAATAAACGGTTTTAACACCAAACAACCCTATGGAAGCTTACCCGAACAAGGACAACTTAATGATCCAACTCAACCCAAGTGTACACTTCACCTTTGGAATGAAGAAGAATGATCCAATTCATTGCATTCCATGTCTAATCCATGCCGGGTAAAAAATTAGCTGTATTTCTTTACATATCAAACAATGTCGAGCTAATTCAAATCTTCTACTTGGTAACATGCAAAGTGAAGCGGTGGCAGTGAATCTTGCCCACCGGGACTTAAAAATTCTTAGACTTTGCCTAGTTACAAAAGCTGATACAATATGGGGTTTTGGGTTGTGTTCTATACTGCAACTAATTTGAAAAATTAAATTTCAACAACTGCAAAATGCACCGATAAACTAACAGGACAGTAACAAGCTTAGAACGCATGACTGCAAGGTACACAGCAAAACTTACATACAGACTGAGATCGCAGAAAGAATGACGCAATCACGCACATAAAGTTTTCATCAATCGTTCTCAAATCCCAAATTGAACCACTCAATGGTCCAAGAAAATATACAGCAAGCTAAAGTTGTGCTAAAAGGAACAGAAGTAATGTCTGCCCTCAGCCATCAAAGAGACCTATACTACAGATTGCAACTCTTTGATCCAGATGAATTCAACTTGGTCAAATACCAAAATTAGATTCCAATACTACAGATACGATGAGAATATATAGGTGGGGTTATCTAATGGTCTGATACTTTCTTCTTAGATTAAGCAACCAAGAAATACAATCTGATAAAGCAACAGACCAAAATAACTGGCTTAGGATGCAAACAGATTCCATTTTTATCATTCTCAATCCCAAAAAACAAGCTACTGAAAACATCCAAGAAAGCTCAAATCTTGCCCAAAAAAAATAAAATGTAAAATGTCATTCCAATACCACAGTGGCACCCAACTCCTTGAGCTTGGCAGCAACGGCCTCAGCCTCCTCTTTGGTCATCCCTTTCGTCACCACAACAGGCGCCTTCTCCACCAGCTCCTTGGCCTCCTTCAAACCCAAATTCGTAAAAACCCTGACTTCCTTGATAATCTTGATCTTGGCCGCCGCATCGAATTTCTCAATCTTGACGTCAAAGACTGTCTTCTCCGCCTTGGCCTCGGCCGCGGCGGCGGCGCCCGACCCGGTACCGGCGGAGGGTGACCCGAGGCCGGCGACGGGCGGGCCGTACCTGTTGAGGCCCATCTTGTGGCTGAAGAGGATCTGGTAGTCGTGTCTTTCCAGCTTGGTGAGGCTCATGAGGGTGTCGGCGATTCTCTCGAGCTTTTGGGTCTGGGTTTCTTGGGTGGAGGTGCAAAGGGTGCGGTGGAGATGGGGCGGTGGTGGTGCACGGCGGAGGAGGATGAGGAGTGTGGTGAGGGATTTGGAGGTCATTTTGTGTGGAGATTTTTCGGTTCAAGTTTATGGGAGGGCTTATGGAGGGTTTCTTCATTCAAGTGATTGTCTGCAATCTCGTCATTTCGGATCGGTGATTGGAGACTTCTGCTTTCTGCGTTTTGGGGTTCTCAGGTTTCCTAATTGGGGAGGGAAGCAAAGGTCAATTTCGTCATTTCCGATTGTCTATGGTCTATTTGCAATTGATAACCCTCTTCACTTTTGTGTTAATTTTCTTTTTCCTTTTTTTGAGAAGTTTATGCATGAGAAAGCACAAAACGGTTTTACACATTCAATAAAAGAAGAGAATTAAGTCATTTTTTTAGATCCGCAGTGATTTATAATACAACATATATATATATATATATATATATATATATATATATATATATATATATATGGGGGCCGATCCACACCCACCGGTGGAGAAATAACAAATTTCTCCACCGAACCGCTGGTAAGACCAGCGGTTGGCCACGTGGGCCAAAAAAGGACGAAAATACTATGATAAATTCATGAAAATATCACGAGAAAATGAAAAACTCGTGAGAAAATGGTGGCAATAATGCCCAACCGCAACTCCTACATGCGGTTGGCATTATTGCCTTCCGTGACCCCACCCCCCACCCGTCACCCCCCTTGCCCCCCACCCCGTGGCCCCCACCCTATGTCCTTTTCCCCCACCCGTGAACCCCCCTTCCCCCACCCGTGAACCCCCTCTTCCCCCACGTGTCATTACCACCCTACCCCCCACCCCCACGTGTCATTCCCCCCTCCCCCTCCCTGCTGTTCACTCACGGTTCTTCTCTTCCTCTCTCACTTTTCTCTCTATAAAATCCCTCCTCCCCGAATCATTTCTTCCACCCTCCTCATTCTCCCTATCTCACCTACATACAAACAAAAAAAATTTACGCTAGAAGATCGGTGGATAACCGCTAGAAGACCGGTGGATTTTTCTTGAAATATATCAAGTTAAAACAAGTAAGTATTTTTCAATTTGTTCTTACCAATTGATTGTTTAAATTGTGTTACGCTTAAGTTGTTCTTACAATAGTCTAAAATTCGTGTTTAGGGCGTCAAAGGGCGTCAAAATTACGTTTTGACAAATCGGGGTATTACATTCGAAAAATTCCAAAATAGCGATTTTTTAGGGCGTCAGAAATAGAATTTTTCACGAATTTATAAAAAATAGCTAGAGCTAGATTTTGCCAAAGTACGAAACAGAGACCCTAGTTATTTTCAAAAGATCTATATCAGGTAAAAATTTCAGATTTTTCCAAAGACCGGAAAGGGGTTAACTGATACACGCAACCTTGTAACTTTGCAGTGTAATTTAAAATATCAAGCCAGCGCGATTTCGCGCAAAACTTTTATGAGAACCCTAGGGTGTTGGGAAGTTCCATTCCCCAGGAATTCGGGCCATTCCGAAGCCGTTAGCTAATTTTTTGGCCGAACGGGCTTTTAAGCGCTCGATCCGGACACCGGTTCGGGATTTTTAGGCGAAAAATCCGTAAAATACTTTTTAGATCAAGAATGAACTCAGGAAGCTTAAAATAGCATTTTAAAGCACTTTTGATATTTTCTGAAGCCAGGGGTATTTTGGTAATTTGCCACCCCGAGAGGGGTATTTTGGTAATTTTCCCGAAAAAATTTTCCAACGGACTTTTAAGTCCAGAAATGTAAGTAAAACGCCTGAAATGTTATTTTGCAGCTGATTGCGGGGCGTAATTGTCGCTAAAGGTGAAAACTTAATTAGACAGTTTTTTTACGAATTTATAAAAAATAGCTAGAGCTAGATTTTGCCAAAATACAAAACAGAGACCCTAGTTATTTTCAAAAGATCTGTATCAGGTTAAAATTTCAGAGTTTTTCAAAGACTAGAAAGGGGTTAACTGATACGCGCAACCTTGTAACTTTACAGTGTAATTTAAAATATCAAGACAGCACAATTTCGTGCGAAACTTTTATGAGAACCCTAGGGTGTTGGGAAGTTCCATTCCCCAGGAATTCGGACCATTCCGAAGTCGTTAGCTAATTTTTTGGCCGAACGGGCTTTTAAGCGCTCGATCCGGACACCGGTTCGGGATTTTTAGGCGAAAAATCCGTAAAATACTTTTTAAATCAAGAATGAACTCAGGAAGCTTAAAATAGCGTTTTAAAGCAATTTTGATATTTTCTGAAGCCAGGGGGCATTTTGGTAATTTGCCCCCCCGCGAGGGGTGTTTTTGTAATTTTCCCGAAAAAAAGTTTTTCAGTCCAGAAATGTAAGTAAAACACCTGAAAGGTTGTTTTGAAGCTGGTTTGATGGGCGTTAGGGTGACAATGAACCCCCGGGGGCTATTTTGCTAATTTTACGTTACACAAATCTGTGCTTAAAATAACTTTTAGTTCAGGAAAGGGTGTGAGACACCTGAAAAGTTATTTTAAAGAGTGAATTCAGGAAGCTTGTTGTCAGGGGGCATTTTGGTAATTCGCATCCCCGATAGGGGTATTTTCGTAAATTTGCAGCGTTAAGTTTTTCAAAGGATTTCTTAGTCCAGAAATGTAAGCAAAGCACCTGAAAGGTTGTTTTGAAGCTGATTTGGGGCGTTAGGGTGATAATGAACCCCCGGAGGCATTTCGGTAATTTGTCGCTCATCGGGGGCTATTTTGCTAATTTTACATTATACCAAATTTCTCGAAAGACGGTGGTTTAAATAAATTTTATTCTTCTTTTATTTAAATCTATGACTTGTTGAGAATGATATAATTTTTATTTTTTAGATTCCAGTATAAATATGGATGCAACTGGAGGAAATAATTTTTGTGAAGGTTCTGATCCACCTTACGTTGGTCAAGTTTTTCAAGCACTGGACGAAGTTGAAGCATACTATAGAGCATATTCGAAAACGATAGGTTTCGGTATTAGAACTAAGACGACTAGAAAACGGGCGAATACAGATCAAATTTGTGCAAGACTATTTGAGTGTCATAGAGGAGCACCGCATGTAACTCCGGTCGTTCGGATCAGTGACGAAGGGACAACAAGACAAAGAAAACGGGACACATTTCCGGGTACCGGCTGCAAGGCCCATGTGTATGCAGTACACCGAAAAAATGAAAACCATTGGGTTGTCACAGGAGTGGAGTTGAGCCATAATCATCAGTTGATGACCCCCAGTAAGATTGGTCAAATTCATCAACACCGAGAAATAAGCGCGGCACACAGACAACTAATTTTTACAATGGCCGAGGCTAAAATTCCACCTTCTAAGATGATGGGGGTTTTCTCAAGCCAGGCTGGGGGGATTGACAAGTTGAGTTTCAACGAAGTAGACCTTCGAAATGAACTTCGTGCTCAGAGGAGAGAGTCTTTCGGTAAGAGTGATTCTCAAACTACACTTGATCTCTTCAGGTCCCTTCAGAGTGAGAATTCTGGATTTTTTTACAGTCTCCAACTGGATGATGAGAACCGCATTAGTACTATATTTTGGGCGGACCCCCGTTCTAGAGCTGCTTACCAAAATTTTGGGGATGTTGTGACGTTTGACACCACATACCGCACCAATAAGTACTCTATGCCTTTTGCTCCGTTCACCGGGGTGAACCACCACTATCAGTCAATCTCGTTTGGCTTTGCCCTGCTTAGGGATGAGACGGAGGAGTCATTTACGTGGTTATTTGAAACGTGGCTTCAAGCAATGTATCATATTCCTCCAAAGACCATCATCACCGACCAAGATCTGGCAATGAAAAATGCAATCGCTAAGGTCCTTCCAGATACTCACCATGGCCTGTGCACATGGCACATAAGCAACAAATATCCCGAACGGCTTCACCATGTATATGCAAACCATCCGTCATTCAAGACTGACTTTAATACATGTGTGAAGAAATCGTTGACGGTAGACGTGTTCGAGGAGAGGTGGGCCACGTTAATGGATACTTACTATTTGCACAATCACGAATGGTTACAATCGTTGTATGAGATCAAGACACAGTGGGTCGGTGCCTACACCAAGAATTTTTTTGCAGCCGGAATGACTACGACCTCGAGAAGCGAAGCTATGAATTCATTCTTTGATGGGTACGTAGGCCAGTCTTCAAGTATAGCGGAGTTCGTACTAGAGATGCAGAAAGCCGTTGACAGGCAATTGTACCGTGAGAGAGAAGCCGACGCGGCTACAGTTTGCAAAGAAAGAGCTATACTACTTTATTCACCTTTAGAGGCTCATGCGGCTCAAGTCTATACCAAGGAAATGTTTCGACAGTTTCAAGAGGAACTACTAAAGTCGAATCAATATGGCATGACAAAGTTGCACGAGTATTCCACCAGAGACATCAAGGTTTATGCTTTGACAAATGTGACGAACTTCGCCAATCCGTGCTCTTCGTCGGCTCCGAGGACCAGACGACATTTTACCGTAGCAGTTTGTAAGGACACCGGGTTGGTTAATTGCAACTGTCAACTGTTTGAGCATAAAGGTATACTTTGTCGACACGCGTTGAGGGTTTTGAGCGCCAAGAATGCTAGTGAAATCCCTCCACCGTATATCTTGGAACGGTGGACGAAGGAAGCCAACAGAGTCCACGGTCACATTCCTTACGTGCCCAATGTTTCAGTTGATTTCGAGCAATCTGAGTCGCTGCGATATAATCACCTTTGTAACATCATGCACGGTTTATCAATGGATGCAGCGTCGACATTTGATGGGTACAGGTATCAAGTTGAAGCAGCCGCACGGGATAAGGCTATGCATGCACAGTTTAGGATGGCATTACCAGAAACTGTGGACACTCCGACTACTCGACCAACTCCAGGCGGTAGATTCAATCGAGCCAAACAGCCAGTCATTGACGGCACTGACCTACAAGGTGAGGAGGACGACATTTTTGATCCAATTATTTCTCAAACAAAAGGGCGAAAACGAGCAATACGCATGAAGAATCCGATTGAAGAAGCAACGGGTCAAAAAAAATTACGAAAGTGTGCGTTGTGTAATAAGATGACTGATCATGACAAGAGAAACCATTATAAAGTGTTAGGTATCGAACCTGGCAGTATGGTCGAGGAGGACGATGATGAGGAAGAGTGTTAGGGTTAATGTTTCAGTTGTATAAATTGAACTTTTATAATGTTTAAATTTGTGATTTGGTTTGTGCAATCTTTAATTTGTGATTTGATTTGTGGATTATTGATATTTTTGGTAACTCCGTTTTCGGGCACACTTTAGGCCCCAATTGATAGCTTCCGAAAAAAGTTGTAATTTTTTTTGTCACTTTTTTTCCGCTCATTGCACTTCAGGCACGCTAGTTAGCCCATTTGTAAGACTTTCGGCGAAAAACGAGACACATTAATTTTTGAGTTTTCCTAGGAAGGGCCTATTCGGGCACACTTTAGGCCCCAATTGATAGCTTCCGAAAAAAGTTATAATTTTTTTTGTCACTTTTTTTCCGCTCATTGCACTTCAGGCACGCTAGTTAGCCCATTTGTAAGACTTTCGACGAAAAACGAGACACATTAATTTTTGAGTTTTCCTAGGAAGGGCCTATTCGGGCACACTTTAGGCCCCATTTGATAGCTTCCGAAAAAAGTTGTAATTTTTTTTGTCACTTTTTTTCCGCTCATTGCACTTCAGGCACGCTAGTTAGCCCATTTGTAAGACTTTCGGCGAAAAACGAGACACATTAATTTTTGAGTTTTCCTAAGAAGGGCCTATTCGGGCACACTTTAGGCCCCATTTGATAGCTTCCGAAAAAAGTTGTAATTTTTTTGTCACTTTTTTCCGCTCATTGCACTTCAGGCACGCTAGTTAGCCCATTTGTAAGACTTTCGGCGAAAAACGAGACACATTAATTTTTGAGTTTTCCTAGGAAGGGCCTATTCGGGCACACTTTAGGCCCAATTTGATAGCTTCCGAAAAAGTTGTAATTTTTTTTGTCACTTTTTTTCCGCTCATTGCACTTCAGGCACGCTAGTTAGCCCATTTGTAAGACTTTCGGCGAAAAACGAGACACATTAATTTTTGAGTTTTCCTAGGAAGGGCCTATTCGGGCACACTATAGGCCGCATTTGATAGCTTCCGAAAAAAGTTGAAATTTTTTTTGTCACTTTTTTTTCGCTCATTGCACCTCATGCACGCTAGTTAGCCCATTTCTATGAATTTCGGCGAAAAGCGAGACGCGTAATTTTTTCGAATGCCGTCATATGAAAGGTATATTCGCGCACATTTTAGCGCCAAATTCATAGCATGCGAAAAATTATGTACATTTCTTTTTGGTACAATTTTTTGTAACATCACAGCAGCTAGCCACGCACGTCAGGATAATGGTAATGAAGGCGTCTAGCTTCATTCTTTTTCAGCTCCCAGGCTATCCTATACCTAAACGTCAAGGCATCCTTCCTAGTCCACGAGGAGTGTTTGAGCACTTCCGAGCGAGCAATGTAGTCCATGTACTTGAGGACGTAAATCCCGCAATCGTGACCGTTATATTGCTTTGGTCGGTCCTTTATCATCACGACCGTCCAAGGGTCACCCTGTGGCCGTCCGCATGCTAGCGAGAGGACAGTAGTCTGCATCCAACAATAAAAACGAGAATCAAGCCTATGAGACAAGAACAATATACTATGAGCCAAGGTCAAAAAATAAATACTAACCACTAAAGTGATGTACTCGTTGTACATCTGTGCCAGCAGCTGTCCAGGCTCGTCCTCCCTTAGGCTATCGTATATGTGAACCGTTCTGAACGCTGGATGGAGAACTAATAGGAACCAGTGGTTTGCATGATGACAGGGTATCATGATAAGGTTCGCATCAGCAGCGGGACATTGATAGTCTGCGTTCATCATGCCTAACACGTTTCGACCTGGTTTCCACTTACTCCTGCCGCCCCCTCGCCTCCATTCTGTGAATTCTCTCACCGTTAATTCCACAAAATGAGTGGGATACATGTTAAGCTTCAAATATTCAGAACGGTTAAAACGTTGCTCTCTAATCCGGAGCAGTTCTATGTAAGCGTTCATGACAAAATTTGAAAGATCTGTCTCCGGCGCCAACGTTCTGATATCCTCATGACCTAGGAATGTCGCAAGGGGAAAGTCTGCTGAATTGACAGGCTCATGCCCGAAGTAGTGCCGGTCGATCCAAGCCATCTTGTCCGACCTCAATGGCTTCGTCGCTTGTCCTTTGTCCGACCGAAAGCTTGGGCGCGAGGCCTGGATTCCTACTTGGGGAACCTGACTCTGGCACTGAGAGTCGTATGCGTCAGGAGGCAAGCGACTATACGGCTCCCACACCTGACTCTGGGGCTGATAGTCGTACGCGTCAGGAGGAGGGCGACCAGACGGCTCCCACACCTGACTCTGGGGCTGATAGTTGTACGCGTCAGGAAGAGGGCGACCAGACGACTCCCACACCTGACTCTGGGGCTGATAGTCGTACGCTTCAGGACGAGGGCGACTAGACGGCTCCCCTTCGTAACCCCGGTACGCAAGACTAAAGTTTTGAACTTCAGTCTTGTACTTCTCAATGGACCTCTTGAGATTGTCAGGAGCCTGCGCGACAAACCAGTCAAACGACTCCAGCTGCTTGAACACCTCAATGCCCTGGTCAACCTAAAAAACATGCATAGAAAATATGGCTAATCATATTTGACAAATGGTCGATAAGGTGCGCAAATAAATTATCAAACAACACTAGCATGACTTACAATGGCCAATGCCCAGAACTGGTCATAGACCTCACGTGGCGCGTACGATGTCTTCTTCACCTGGGAAGGGCGATTCACCCTCGTGCGCGTCACCCTGAGAAACCACTGTAAGTATTCCTCAGTACTAATGCCGTCGTGCTTCAGCGATACAAGGCTATCATACGTTTCCTGCCAGGTATTCCACTGGTGCACCTCGTCACCCAACAAAATCAAGGCATCAGCCACCTCGAAGTTCGGCCCTCGACCACCCCTGTATGGCCGCATGTCTACAGCGGGTTTTGGTATCCCTTGTGGACAGCCAGCTTGCTTCATAGCTCGATCGGGCATCTGAAACTCACATTCTTCGAAGTGAATGAGCGGCACCCGAACCAAACCTGCCAGCACGTACGACACCGGAAGTTGCCAACACCACTCATCCAACAGATGCATCACCTTGCCATATGGCTGCCACGTCACCTGGGATGCATCTAGTATCTCTAGTTCCCCCCGATAGAACTTTAGATGGTGGTGAGGGTCTACCCGTCTCCACCTCCGGTTGGTCGTAGGCCCCCAGGCCCACACCCTAGGCCACGTCTCATCGGAATCTACCAACGGTTGTGGACGACCCATGGGTAGCCTCTCGTAAGACCAAACCTGTGAATGCAAACATTATATGGAATTAGTAATTAATCCCGAATATATTGACTAAGGATCCTACCAAGAAAATAAATGCTCATACCTGTAATAGAGTCAGGCAGGCGGCAATGGACTTGGCACCGTTTCTCGTAGCCTTATGCAGTGCTCGATATAGGTGCGCAAGGACAGCTGAACCCCACGAATAGGAGTATACCTCCTCAAGATCCTCCAAGAACACCATATACTTCGGATGCACCGTGTTTTTCGAATGCGTCGGAAGTAATATAGCTCCAATAATATACAGAAGGAATGCCTTCGTATACGTCACGAAATCTTGAGGAGTGTATTCATCCGGTAGCACGCCGTACTGCTCTCTCAGCCATTTAAGCTTGACGCCGTTTGTTGTAAGCGCTGCCCTTGGAATTCCCGGAAAATACTGCATAGCCATATTCGCTATGGATGCAGACGGCACGTTCAAAGTAACGGGTCTGCCGTGACATGGGATTCCAAGTATAAATCCGACGTCCTCTAACGTAACAGTCATTTCACCAAACCGGAAGTGAAATGAGTTCGTCTCGCTCCTCCATCGTTCAACTAGAGCGGATATAAGGCAATCGTCGTGTCGAGACCATTTCCCGGGATCGGTGAACAGGGTTAAATTTTGACGGTGTAATAGCTGTATTTGTTCCTCGTTTAGTACCCACTCTTCAAGGTGCCTTGTGCTTTGAATTGTTTCCAAAACACCCCTATCGACACCGTCAAATACGTGCCTCGCGACGTGGTCATCGTCATCGTATAGGATTGATGTATCATGAGGTCCAGAGCTGAAATTCATACCTTTAAGAACAAAATATAATTATAAACCAACTTAGCGTCCATAATATCCATAATATTTACATTCCAAAACTATAACTGGATCTTTAACCTAGCTTACCAACACATTAGCAATAGTCATTATTTCAATGTATTAAAACAAATCCTCAATTCCCACCACTCCGAACGCTTAATTACGCTAGTTCCCACTGAATTTAGCGCCAACGTGGTTATATAGCAATATATAGCCCGATGGCCCCTACACCTCCAACACCTCAAAACCGCTTTAAAGTCAAGTTTTTAAATGTATTACGTCAATTATATACCAAATATATCAGGAAAAATTTTAAAAGGGGCAAGTTACCAAAACACCCGCTACTTATGCAAAATATCCCCTGGCAGTCATCGCCGGTGCGTCACAAGGTTCAGAACATCTGGAACAAAATAAGTTTTCGGGTGTCTCACACCCTTTCCTGAACTAAAAGTTATTTTAAGGTATGAATTTTAAGCTGGATCCTTCCTAGCAAAATAGCCCCCGAACATCGGCAAATTACCGAAATGCCCCTGAGCGTTCACTATCACCCCAACGCCCCCGAACCAGCTTCAAAACAA
>JAVXUP010005059.1:0-22829 GCA_033070095.1 Escallonia herrerae | reverse complement strand
AAAAGAGATGGCCAGAGGTGAATGCATGTTCTCTGTGCATAGACATCAAAAGCTATCCTCGGAAGATTCCATGACTTTAATGTAGAAAATCTCATCTTTGTTCTTTGTTACTACCTTTAGTACACCCAGTGTTATAAAAAGCGCGCCTAGGCGCGCGCCTAGGCGCAAGGCGCGGCTAGGCTCGCACTCAGCGCCTCGCCTAGGCCTAGGCGCAGCGCGTTCAAGAAGGCGCGCGCCTAGTGAGCCTAGGCGCCTGGGCGCCAGGCGCGCAGCGGTGGTGGAGGCGCAAATCCAGGCGCGTTGGCTGAACAGACCATTAGGGACCAAATGGGTGGTCGGCAGCAGCGTTTGCTTGACGTGGCGGTTGATGGTGCCTTCAGTGGAAGCACGAAAGCGTCGGCAATGGAGTTGACAGAATAAAGCAGCGGCGATGAAGGCCACACTACGGGGATTGGGCGCCGGCAACCGTAGGTGTAGCCGGAAATAATGGGCTGACCGGAGATGGCACCGGTGATAAATCTCGTGCGGGGGTGGAAGTGGCGCGGCAGTCGCGGAGGCTCGGTGAAGGGGCAGCTGGAGTTGCTCGCAGGGGATGGGGCTGCTGTGAGTTGGTCGGCGATGGAGAGTGGCCGGCCGTGGAGCAATCGGAGACGGGAGAGCGCTGCCCAATTAGGGCCGGCTGTCCTATCTCTTTCTCTTTTCCTGACTTCTCTTCCTCTTCTCTTTTTTTTTTACTCCTTTTATCTTATTCCATATATATATATATATATATATATATGTATATTTCTCAATTTCCTCTAATTTCTCTCTCTCTCAATTTCTCTCAGTCATTTTAAAATGCCACACTTTCTCCATGAATCTTATGTTGGAAACTTATTAGATTATGATGCGATGGAATTTGAAACTTTTTCTAGTGTTTGAAAGTTTGTTAATTGTCATGTTCTTTTTTTTTACATAATTTATTGTTTTTGTGTATTATTATTATTTATTTATTTTAATATTGCGCCTCGCTTCGAAAAGGCGCGCGCCTGCGCCTTGCGCCTAGGCTCCAAGGACCTTTTGCGCCTTAGGTGCGCCTGCGCCTTTAACAACACTGAGTACACCATAGCAGGGATGCTTATTGTCGTCCGCTTTTCTTTTTCTCTAGATGCAATCTCAATATACGATCTTTTTCTCTAGATGCAATCTCAATATACGATTCAGAAACTAATTGTCTAACAATTGCCTTAATGTGCTCAATACATGTAGTAATGGTATCGGAAATTGAATGCAAAAAAACTGTGCACTTGTGTGACGACCAAAAAAAATATTGTGCACTTGAGGCTCGAGTTGAATTTCTTGAAAATGCGGTTACATGAGTTTACTAATGAAGAGTTTGCACACGCAGTGGTTGATGAAAGGATGATTATACCCTCGAAAGTAGGCAATTATGTGATCTTCAGGTAAGTTAGACAATTAGGAGGTAGACCTTGCCCAAATTTGCTTTCATGTAGCCTGACGAATGAAACTTTCTCCAGGTGCTCGCAGGCTGATATCCGTAGAGTATGCGGCAATCGATGACGTGATTCTGTTTTAAATTTGGAGTTTGTAACATCCATATTGTGAATTAACTTTTGCATAGGTTGGTATGCATTATACACTCGTTTGCATGTTCTGTCATCCAAAACGAATGTTATTGACCTGATAATCAGTGGGCGTGAGCACAATCGGCTCGCTGATCTTCAAGAATTAACTTTATTTATTTATATTAATACTATTGAAAAATAGTTCGATATAGCTGTTACAGACATACATCCCACAAGAAATGTAACACTGGCAATGATACACGCATCTTTCTGCACAAAAAATGTAGAGAGCGGGAGCTGGTGGTGGCAATGGAAGCTATTGCTGGATGGTCTTTGCAATAGCTTCCATTGCTGGATGGTCTTTTCTTTTGTCATAATATGATCTCTTGTTGGACGCTAACATTAAGAGTCTTGTTTGGAAGGACAATGCTATTGACTACCACAACTTCATCTTCGACGGTAACAGCTTCGCCTGAATTGAAGATATTAACTCTGATAAGGTAATGGATAAATTGGAACAAATAGATATATAGCAAAAGCATCAAGACGAAGGAAGTACCAAGAATTGTGATGCCAAGCTTTGCATTGTAATCTCCTTCACCCTGAAATCAGTATGCCAAATCAGGAAACCGCACTATATCAAGTGATAACATAATTAAGAAGAGAATACGCTCTACTCGTCAACGAAAGTTGAAATGTAGTTCTCCTTGGGAAGTACCAGAAGTTTGCAAAATGAAACATGAGGCTGAGAGGATCAGTTATTTTTTCTTCGGTGTTCTTGGATAAGTGAAGAATAACCATGTACACATTGTGACCAAGCTAAGAATTATAGCACCATTGGTCCTTAATATCTATCTAAGTGTAAAAAGGCACAGCCTGACACATGGTCCTTAATAACCAGAAGTGGTTTGACCATGAGCCAAACAACAAACTGCACGGGCTTAAAGCACAAGCAATGATTGTTAAAAAATTGGGAGGCAAGAATTTTGAAGTTTGAACCAAAGGCCTAACAATGACCCAAACCACTGTACTTCAGGTGGCTACAATGCAAAAAACCTCAGCCGCCATCAACTGCACCATTGGACTGTGCATTCATTTGCTTCAGTGAAGCCCCCAATAATCAGATACCCACCCACCATTAATTTGATTCGCCAGCAAATATCATGCTCGAGAACATCCCACCTTCAATGGCAAGACAATTCATCTTCTACTGCGCTACAATTGGAAACCCCACAAGAATACCAGAGGGAAGAAGTCAACAAAAGAACAGCAAGAGCAAAGTGAAGGGGTGAACGAGCCTCTTGCCTCAAGTATACAAATGCTGCATTACAATCGCCAATGAAATTCACACAAAGGAGCTTCACAATGATATATTTATGATCCCAATTTAGCTATAGCTGCAGCAATCCTAAATGCTCCATTATCCATCACTTGAAGCCATTATAGCCCATCTTCAATCGCGCCACGACTCAAACCTTCAAGTGAAGATATGAAAAGAAGATTGTATCCTAAGCAAAGAAGGGAAGGAAGGAATTCTAATCAGAAACCCTGCTGACTAGAGAAAGGTAATCTAAACCTAGGTCTCGAGAATTGAGCCTCTCTGAAGGCTGCTAAATAGGGCAACCAGAAGACCGGCAGACTGCAGAGGTAAGGAAGCTCAAGGAAAGAGATGCAGGAAAAGGCTCCGAAGGATCTACAAAATTGATGTTGACTAGAAAGTAATTCTTTGAAGTCAGACCACCTCATCGTAAATCTCAATGAAGGGAAAATACCAATTTGTTTTAAATATAAGTTGACACCCAGAAGTAGGCGGTAGGATAGGTGGTCAGAAGTATATTGTAGATGTATGCTCTTAGTTCCGTGTTCCTTACAGTTTCCTAGATGTGAAGAAGAGCAGGACAATTGTCTCTGTAATGGCTAAAGCATGTGACCTTTAGTCTTCAAGGGTGCTCTACTTCAAGCATCATGGTGACACGAGAGCAAACCTACGGATGTTCTATCAAAGAACCTACATTTAAACCAACCAACTGCAAATGATACATAAACGAATATTCCGGATTTTCTATTACTAGGTCATTCATACTGGTAGGCAAGCAAGTAATCCTTCGAGTAGAAACTCAATATGTAATCTCATGAATTAAAAAGGTGATTGGGCTGATTTGAGCTGATGAGATACAGATTGAAAATACATTTAAGTGTGTTTTATCATCTAACGGGCTCATCAATTTGTTTTAGACTCACCTGGACACGAGACCACCTCCCAATAGCAGACTTCCACCCAACAATTGCATGTATAACAACTGCGTTTTCCTGAATAGCAAAAATCCTCAATGTCAAAACAGATGAATTTATTCTCGGCTTTCTAGTTTGTATGGCGTGCTCTGATTACATACCTTGACTTCAACATCATCAAGAACAATACAGCTTATAAGCCGCACACCAGGTCCTATACGAGCATTGGCAGAAATCGAGACATTGGGACCAATCTGTGCATAATTAAGAGTGAGCAAGTTCTTAGATGAAAAAATTATCAATCAATAATCAGGCTACTCTGAACATTTTCTTGGGGCATGCAGAGGCTCTCCCAATCCTATTTTGAGCATTTATAAAGGTGAGTAACGTCAAAAGAAGAAACATGCAGGAAATGGGAATGAAAGAGAGGGTGGAATGCCGCTTTCTTTCTGATGGCAGTAAGCACGTCACAAGCACGTGTACGTCAATCTGAGTGTGTTGGATTGAAAGATCAAAACATTGCCACACCTCTAAAGAACCCAGTTTCAAGGCATCACCATCAAAAAGGTAATTGCCCCAGGAGTGAATTTCCTACAGGACATGATATCTGTGAAAATGAATCAAAATAGAAAATTTACTCTGCCACCTCAGCTGCAACAGTGTAAGGCTTTGGCTCATACTACTTTAATAGATGACAAAGACATCATATTAAAGAATCTCAGTATGTTAAAGAAACTTAGAGACACTGACGCATGCAGAAAAGCAAGCAGAATCACCTTGGCAGTTGGATGAACTTTTGCTGATGGATGAACGAAAACATCACCAATAACAGCAGCAGTCTTTGTGCCATCCCCAGTTGCCAAAAGGTAGGGTGATGTGAATCGGAATTGGGCAAGATACAAGGCAGAACATTTCAAAGACATTCTGCAAGATATTAACTCTAAACCATTACAAAAGTGTCCTAAGGAGAAAATGGGTTCTTTCATCTTACTTTGTTTTTCATACTTCTTTTGAGGGGTGGGAATGGGGGAGGTAGGAGGGGCAGAGGGTGGGTGGAGAAGGGGGTGAAAGGAGTTTAGACAAACACCTTGGAGGTTGGGCTTACCCTGGAGTTTTGATTTGTTCCCAGAAGTCCATGGTTTCATATGTATATAACTGCTTTTTCCCAGCAAGAGGTGATAGTATATCTTGATCCAATCTGACAAAATCTGTAGGAAGACTCCTGTCAAATGAAATTGTATCAAGGCAGACACTTCATAAGTACTAAGCTTTCTACATGAATTTTAAGTACTTAATAAGCAGCTAGATGTAAATTTCTGATGAGTGTCAGGAAAAGTGTTACAACAGAAGTAAAATTAAACAAATAGATGGCCGCTCTTTTGGAGTAAAAGGAAGTTCATTTTGAGGCAAAGAATAAAGGAAGCCTGTCCGAGAGGTCAGGATAATATGAAGAAAGAAAAGAAAAGCAAGAAAAATAGAGGTCATACCTTGTCGCTGACTGGAGTGCTTCAAAGCTGGACATCCGTCTTAAATTAGCTGCAAATGATTGACAAAACAATAGTTCAGCTTGCTTTACATTGCAGTTAGGACAAGGACATGGCTTCAGTGCTGTTAGCACCATAAGTACTTGCATTTGCATTTGCATTTTGCATAACTGAAGAGCAGTAAAAAGGACAAAACTACTAAAAAGTGATTAAAGATGGGAAGTAGAAGTCTGAGTATAAGTTAAAAAAAACAACAAATTAGTATGTCCTAAAAACTAAAGCCACATAGTATGTTCAAATGGACTTCATTTTTGCATTTTGAATTACAATCTCTAGTCATATCACAAGAAATCCCATGGAGACCTCAAACATGTGCTATGCAACTCATTAGATTGTTGAATGAAAAAAGCGTGGCATAACTTAACGCTCCAAATAGAGATGCACAAATAAAAAATTGGAACTCCTACCCATAATATGTTGCTTGCTCCAATCTGGTATTTTTTACTTAAATGATGAAGATTCAAGAAGAAAATTTTCTGTCACGCGCCTTCAATATATACAACTTCTAGAATGAAAAAGAACAACACCCACTATAAGCACTCCAAAGAGAAAGTATATATAGAAGTAACCAATCAAATATGTTGCATGACCAACAAAAGACTTCATAAACATAGAATAGACATGGGCTTACATCTCTTGCTTCACAAATTAGCAGTCAAAGGTTAGACATCCAATTTTTTTTAATGCAACATCAAATAACTAGCCAATTTCTAGCGCTCTGTGCCTGAATTTTCAACTGCTTGATTATGCAGAATTCTTGTAATACATGTGGACTGCGTTAAAAAGGAACAGTGAATCTTAGAATGCCGAAACTTCCAACTTAAGAGCACTCAGGTTAATGAACAAAGCCCAGTATCACTGACCTCTCTCTTTTCGTTGAGAGGAAACACCTTGTATAGCGGTAAAGATATCTGGCGTAAATACGTAAACACCACAATTTATTCGGTCGCTTACCTGCAAGTGTAAAATTTAAACCTCAGGAAAACAGGGGAGAGTGAACAATAGGTGGTAGCAAAAGCCAAAGAATGTGGCTGAGTCTCTGCTTCTGTACGTACAAAAGTTTCAGGTTTTTCGGTGTAATGCAACAGTTCATTGGTACTAGGATCAGCTACAAGTTCCCCAAACTCATTTGCAGACTCGGGGGAAACCTGCAAAGATGAAGTATAAATAGTGCCCTAAGATGGTGAAGAAAGGAGAAATCCAGAAGACAAGACGCTCCTTCAAAATCTGCCTCGGCAAACAACGTCTGTGTAAGTACACCAACCTTGATGACAAGAATTGTTCCTATCCCACCATATCTCCTGTGAGCCACTGTAAATGTAGAAAGGAATAAGCAGCTATTACAAATTCAGAAACCACGAATGACATGTATTTATGCACAAAATGCGTGTGTTGTGCACGGCAGGCATGAGCGTGTGTATCTAACAACCTTTCTGGAATACACATCATTATACTAAAGCAATTACGTATGACAAAACTTTCTCTTAATGGCAATTTAGATGTAATTTATTTTTCAGCAAGATATACTTACCGAGCATCTCAGGCAAAGGAAAGCTGCAGCAAACATCGCAATTTAGCAAGAAGATATGGGACTGCTAGGCAAAAAGCAACACTTGTTAGTATTCGTTATTTCGAACGTTTAAAGCACAAGTGATGATCTTTTTTTATTTGTTTCTTTCCCAGGCAGCATCCACTGTCATTTGTGTTCAAATCAAAGCAAGAAAATTATCGCCATCAAACATTTAAGAGAAAAAGGGTTAAAGCGAAAACCGGATTGTCTTCCATGATCAGATCTCTGAAGTTATAAAGTCCACCAGCTGATCCATGTGGCTTGTCCTCTCTCAAGTATCTAATAGCAAGATAATCTTTCATTAATAATAGCAAAAATACTGTGATCCCACATTCTACAACCAAAATAGTAATTAAACTACATATCAGGATGTGTAAAGAAAAAGATTCACCTGACAGGAACTTTAAGCTCATTGGAGATTGAGGAGACATATAAAGCAAATTCACGTTCCTCGTAGAAACCAACGAGATAGATCTGAGCTAGGTTTGGAATCTATGACAAAAGAGGTTCTTGAAAAGTTACTCTATAGTTGAACACACCAAAGTAAACATAACTGCAACAACTGAATTGGCAAAAGAGGTATAATTCCCCAACATTCTTCAATAAATGCAACAGTATGCGTACTCTTTTACAAGCAGAGATTGGATGATGGACCATTGGCTGGCCTGCCAATGGAAAAAGTGGCTTCGGTATATTCAGTGATAATGGCCGGAATCTAGTACCTGAGTGAGAAAACCAAACAACTTTATCAACTTAGTTACAGGTAATTCAACGATAGAGCACCATATTCGACAACAAAAATGCATTTTCCAACAAGATAATCACTTGTATCAAAAGAGTATCATTCTATGATGGAACATAACAAAAGGGCTATTATAACTCAAGTTCAATTACGGTGTTAAGTGTGTGGCATTAGCAAGATTATGATCTTATCAGATGAAACCACAAGTTTATCATGATAAGATCGCAATCTTGATGAAGGTACATACTGTAAACGGTAATTGCACTTGAATTATACTTCAAATAAACTTAGAACAAAACTGGTACCTTTGGTCGGACCACCCACCATGATAACAGCAACAACTCTCTCATCTGAGCTACCCATCTCTCTCTCTCACCAAAAGAACAAAACCCCAGATCCCAACGACACCCTTTACACAAATCTTGATAAACCCACGAATCCAAAACGCACAAAATGTTTTATGCAATCGATTTGCTCCTCAGTTGAAAGAATTGAACGATAATGTAGTAGAAGGAATAGGCAGTGTGTGTGTTTGTACGAGTGTACAGAGAGGAAACTTGTAGTATTATTGAAGTAGCAGCAGTAAATCTGGTGCAGGATATACACAGGAGATCCAGTTAAGTGTCGGTGATTGTAGAGGGGAGCGGAAGAGACAACACCACCCACTTGCTTCGCGATAAGTACGCACGCAGGGAAGGCCCCAAGATCACGAAGGTTTCCCACCTGATTTTTTGTACGATCTCTACCTTCCAAGCTTTCCCCAACTTATTACCGGGACCACTTCACACCAATCAAACGAGTACCAGAGATCTTACACCATTTGAGTATGGGACTTGTCATCCTATGTAGTATCAAAAAGTTTAGTAGTATTTAGGTCATGCTTACATCGCGATTGCGGTGAATTTGATTCAATAATCAATATCGCAGACATGAAATAGTGGGATTATGGCTTGAGAATGCCGGAAGTGTTGAGATGGTAAAATATTCGGCTATGATGCATTTACGCAATATTTTAAGGGATTTTCCGAGCTAATTTTGACGATTATACTCTTGTAAAACTAATCGTTTGTTTGTGCTCTCGTAGTTGTCTCCGCATTTTTTGTTTATTGAAAATTTGGTTTAACAAAAGAAAATGTTCAAGGAAGATTAGTAGGGAAGGAATTTACTTCCTACAAAGCGTGCAAGGGGGCATATGAGTTCTTGCGAGCTCGAAAGGAATTTTAGGCTAAGAGTCCCAACCAAGGACAAGACAAAAAAAAAAAAATTTCTTCGAGGGGCCAAAGTAAGCTCATAAACAACAAACATCACCACCGAAAGAGCATAATCCATATGAGGTGTACAGACAAGTTTTAGCAAAACTTTTTTTGTACTAAAAAAGGGGAAAAATCTCAATTTGACATGATTTGTGATTATAGAATTGTGAGTATGTAATTGAAATCCGTCACTTTGTATCACAACAAGAAAGTATTTCACAAAGTATAAAAGGCCACGATCCTCTAACTAGAACCACTTGGACATGACTCTACAAAATCCTGGTTCATCTTCACTGATAAGAGGCCCTCCCCCTCCCTTATGTTCACTCTTTACTCATCTTTTGCTTTACAAACTTTCGCTTTACTTTCGTTGGTTCCATGCTTGTCTCTCCTATTTGGGGAGTTTTCCTTTGCTCGTTAGACGTTTCTTCACTTTGCATGAGTTTTGCCTTGCTGCTCGTTCTCTTATGGTAATCGAGGAGATCAATACATGGACCAAAGTTGTGCCGTTGCTAGATTGTTGTCTGCTTTGTTGGTAGTCACAGAGACTACGATTTGATAGGGTAAACAAACTTGATCCTAGTTGAAGGCGTAATTTATCTATACATACACGTGTATAAAAGAGGCTATCTTCATCCACATTAGCTTCAGCACTTGCCCACATTTTGACATCAAATTACGCCCGTACCATTATCTTAACTGTTTCACGAAAAGCCACTCTCTTTTCCGTTCCCCATCCCTTAAACCGGCAACACCACTACCGCCATATCGACGCAACGGCCACTTCCTACCGGTAACTAACATCGGTCACCGATCAGCATTGTGTTTCTGGGCCTTGAATTAAGCCTGTGTTCTAGATCTTCCACAAGCGCAAGTGCTGAAACTCCTTGAGCTAGAGCCTCATCCGCAGGAACATTTGAGGACGGATTCCTCATCACAACAACATCCACTTCACTTAATTGAGCCATGTAAGACCGGACATTCTATTTAGGGTTTTGGAGTGTTGAATCTGAGCTTGTGGTGATATCGAATTTTTGTCTGAATTTTGGCCTTTTGTATCGTAGTTTGACTTGAATTTGAAGTTGAACTTTAAAATTTGGTTGACCGAGATGAGCATGCAATTGTGATAAGATGGTTGGAACCAGCTTGACACAAACGTTAGAAGCAAATATGCGTTATTGAGTGCTTTTTGCCTCTTCACTTGTTACACAAATGCCACAACTGAAGTTTGGCAATTAGAAGAATATATATATATAATATGATATGAAACCGGGGAGGAAAAAAGCCTACATCCAACGGGCAAAATAAACCCATATAACCTACTGAGTGCTTATGTCATTCCACCTGCATTTCATGAAACATAGAGAAATCAAAAAACAGCATGCACAACCAAAACATAGCAATGTTCAGAAAGGAGATACGATATCAAACTCTAATAACGATACAGCTTTTACCATCACCAGCCAACAACGGGGAGATCGTTCAAAAGTTTAATGGTCCATTTGGAACTAATTATTTTAAGATTTGGATTTCAGATTTGGAATTGAATTTGGAATCACCTTTTTTTGTTTGGAACGAAAGCAAGTTCAAATCACGAAATTCTAATTTTGTGTTTGAAGAACAAAGAAAATAAAAAGGTAATAAATTTTTAGACAATTATATTATTGGCTTACGATAAAAAAATAAATTATAGGTAGTAGTTTCAAGTATGCTAGTGCCACCACACGGTGATGGTGGCAGCAACACTGCACGATGTAGCAAAATCGACAGTAGAAGTGGTAGGGTGGTCAAGTGATGATAATGATGGTAGTGGTGGTATTGAGGTATAATAGGGTGTAACTGGTGGCTGTCAACTGACGCCAATAGTGATGCCGGTGACAGTAGTGGTGGCGGTAGTGACAATAGTGATGGCGGCGACAATAGCGATTGTGGTGGTGGCGGCAGCAATAGTGGTGGCGACAGTGGTGATAATAATGGTGGCAATGGTGATGGTGGTGGTTGCAGTAATGGTGGCGACGGTGGTGGTGGTGGTCGCAGTAATGGTGGCGACGGTGGTGGTGGTTATGGTGGCAGTGGTTTGGGTGGCATCGGCGGCAGTGGTGCCGGTAATAGTGATAGCAGTGGTGGTAGTAGTAGTAGTGATGGCGACGATAGTAGTTGTAGCAGTACTGGCGGTGGCGGCTGCAGCGGCGGTGATGGTGGTAGTGATGGTGATAGTGGTGTTGACGACGATGGTAGTTGTGGCAATAGTGGTGGCGACAGTGATAGTTGTGGCAGACTGGATGTGGTGGCAGTGGCAGTGGCGGTAATGGTGGGGGATGCAGTGGCGGTGGTGGTGATAGTAGTGGTGACGGTGGCAGCGGTGGTGGCAGCGACAGTGGTAGTTGGGGCACTACTAGCAGTGTTGGTGGTGACGGTAGTGGTGGCGGTTGTTTTAGCGATGGTTGTGGCGGCAGTGACAGTGATAATGGTGGCGGTGTGGTAGTGGCAGTGGTGGTGGCAACGACGGTGATGATGTCGGCAGTAATGGTGGTGGTGGTGACAGTAATGATTGCGGTAGTATTAGCGGTGGTTGTGGCAACAGCGACAGTAGTAATGGCGGTAACGTGGTGGTGGCAGTAATGATACCAGTGGTGGTAGAAAAGTGGTGTAACGGTAGCGATAATGATGATGGTGGTGGTGTTAATAATGGTGCCAGTGGTGGTAGTAAAAGTGGTGTGGTGGTAATGGCAATGAAGATGGTGGTGGTTGGTTTAATGTTGGAGAGATCCAGAAAAATGATAAGATAGGTAAATAATTACTTTCAATTCAAGTCAATCGAAATCTCATGAAATCCGACCATTTTTCATCGGATTTCACACAATAAAAACAAATTCAGTCAAATTCCATGAAATCCAATTCCAACTCTTTTTTTTAATGTTCCAAATAACAAAATTTAATGATTTGAAATGAAATTCCATCAATTCCATGGTTCTAAACACACTCCAAGTCTTTCATACATAGTACAGCAGACACCAGCTGACTTATACCCAACTGCAAAATAACTATAACAACAGTCATATCCTCGCAGCACCCACCTTACTATATACCCCTAGAGAATTCTGCAACATTAACACTATTTAGGGCAAATAACACATATATCTCTGAGGTTAGGGTATAATTACAGGTAAGGACAATAGTTTGGACAAATTATACTTATGTCCATTGACCAAATGGAATTTTAAAAACCCTAACATTTTTAATGAAAAGACTTAATTGCCTCTAAGTTGGAACCTTATTTTTTTTCCAATGCCATTACTTCAAATTAAGGTTTCTGGGTTTCAAATACCATTACTTCAAATTAGGGTTTCAATTTGACGTCAAATTATGTTTGCAATGCCATAACTTCAAATTAGGGTTTAATTTGACTTCAAATTAGGGTTTCCAATGCCATTACTTCAAATTAGGGTTCAAACCCCTCACTCTTGTTCACCACCACCACGCCCCTGCCACCAATTTGACTGAAATCCGTCACATCGTCACCGTCGTAGATCCTGGACAAGCTCGACATCGCTGTCGAGGGACAAGCTCGCACCACCCTCCCTCTTCCCCTTCTCCGGTCGTCGCACCACCCTCCCCTTCCCCTTACCGACTTTAACCATTGAACATTCTCCGGTTGCTTTGCCAGCTTCATCACCTCCTCTGAACATGTCCGAGTCCACACAGTACATTCTGGGAAGAGGGAAAACTGATAGCTCATCAGCGAAGAAGTTCGGTTGTTTGGGATGATTGTTGGATTTTTTAAGCAGCTGGGCCGCGGGTGGTCGAAGCGTGATCTGAAGGAGTTTTTCCTGCAACAAGTGAAGTGATCACAACACAGCTGCAGCGGCGAGAGTGGGAAATTTGTTGCGGCAGCAGCGAGGTGGGGTTGGGTTACCCGCGACATGGGTCGAGAGACGGGGCTGGGCTGCCGGCGGTGTGGGGTGAAGGAGTGGGCGGCAGATCTGGAGAAAAAGTTTGGAGAGAGAAACCTAATTTGAAAATTAGGGTTAGATATTGAAACCCTAATTTTCAAATTAGGGTTGGATATACTGTACAAGGGCAGTATTGCCATTTTTAAAATACGTAATGATAAAAATTATACTTTTTGGACCGAATCTTGACGGATGGATACAAATGTTACGTTTTGAAACTTAGTGTCCTTGACTGTAATTATACCCTTAACTCATGGACATGGGTGTAATTAACCCCACTATTTATCATGAAACAAGCATGAAGAAGACAACATAATATATATATATATATATATATATATATATATATATATATATATATATATATATATATATATATATATATATATATATAGGGGGCCGATCCACACCCACCGGTGGAGAAATTATTATTTCTCCACCGAACCGCTGCAAAGAGCAGCGGTTGCAGTGAAAGGGAAAAAACCCAACCGCAACAAAGTGTTGCGGTTGGGAATTATTTGCCAAAAAACCCAACCGCAACACTTTGTTGCGGTTGTTGCATTTTCAATGGAGAAAACCCAACCGCCACACTTAGTGGCGGTTGGTATCATTGCAAAAAAAAAATTTCTGTCGCTAAAGGTGAAAACTTAATTAGCAGTTTTTCACGAATTTATAAAAAATAGTTAGAGCTAGATTTTGCCAAATTACAAAAAAGAGACCATATTTATTTTTAAAAGATCTATATCAAGGAAAAATTTTAGATTTTTCTAAAAACTAGAAAGGGGTTAACTGAAACGGGAACCTTGTAACTTTGCAGTATAATTTAAAATATCAAGCTAGCGCGATTTCGTGCGAAACTTTTATGAGAACCCTAGGATGTTAGGAAGTTCCATTTTTCAGGATTTCGGGCCATTCCAAAGTCGTTAGCTAATTGTTTGGCTGAACGGGCTAATTTTTTTAGGTCCATTTCCCAAAAAATTGCACCGTTCGGCCAAAAAATTAGCTAACAATTTCAGAATGGCCCAAAATCTTGGAAAATGGAACTTCCCAACATCCTAGGGTTCTCATAAAAGTTTCGCACGAAATCGCGCTGGCTTGATATTTTAAATTACACTGCAAAGTTACAAGGTTCCCCGTTTCAGTTAACCCCTTTCCAATTTTTGGAAAAATCTGAAATTTTTCCCTGATATAGATCTTTTAAAAATAACTATGGTCTCTTTTTTGCAATTTGGCAAAATCTAGCTCTAGCTATTTTTTATAAATTCATGAAAAACTGCTAATTAAGTTTTCACCTTTAGTGACCAAAAAAAAATAAATTTTGCAATGATACCAACCGCCACTAAGTGTGGCGGTTGAGGTTTTCTCCATGTCCTTCCATTGTCCTTTCATGTCCTTTTTATTATTATTATAATATATATGTCCTTTGTTTTGAAACAAATGCAACAACCGCAACAAAGTATTGCCAAAAAATTAGCTAACAATTTCAGAATGGCCCAAAATCCTGGAAAATGGAACTTCCCAACATCCTAGTGTTCTCATAAAAGTTTCGCACAAAATCGCGCTAGCTTGATATTTTAAATTATACTGCAAAGTTACAAGGTTCCCCGTTTCAGTTAACCCCTTTCCAGTTTTTGGAAAAATCTAAAATTTTTCCCTGATATAGATCTTTTAAAAATAACTATGGTTTCTTTTTTGCAATTTGCAAAATCTAGCTCTAGCTATTTTTTATAAATTCGTGAAAAACTGCTAATTAAGTTTTCACCTTTAGCGACAAAAAAAAAATTTGCAATGATACCAACCGCCACTAAGTGTGGCGGTTGGGTTTTCTCCATTGTCCTTTCATGTCCTTTTTATTATTATTATAATATATATGTATGTCCTTTTTATTATTATTATAATATATATGTCATTTTTTTTGAAAAATATGCAACAACCGCAACAAAGTGTTGCGGTTGGTTTTTTTGGCAAATAATTCCCAACCGCAACACTTTGTTGCGGTTGGGTTTTTTCCCTTTCACTGCAACCGCTGCTCTTTGCAGCGGTTCGGTGGAGAAATAACAATTTCTCCACCGGTGGGTGTGGATCGGCCCCCATATATATATATATATATATATATATATATATATATATATATATATATATATATATATATATATATATGGATCGTGATCCATTGCTAGCGCTGTTTGGCCGTCCGCTACATAATGTAGCGGACGATAATTGGCCGTCCGCTACATTATGTAGCGGACGGTGCTAGTGCTGCTAGCGCTAGCAATGGTACACGATCCTATATATAATAGGAGCCGATCCACACCCACTAGTGGATATTATCCACCCAACCGCAACAAATTGTTGCGGTTGCTAATCATTTCCCCCCTCCCCCCACCCCCTCATGTCCTTCCCCCACCCCCCTCATGTCCTTCCCCCACCCCCCACCCCCCCTCCCCCCCCCCAAAAAAAACCCAACCGCAACTAAGAGTTGCGGTTGCCTCTTATCCATGCCCCCTACGCCCCCTCCCCCCACGTGGTGCCCCCTCCCCCATGGCCCCACCCCTTCCCCCTCCGTGATGCCACGTGGTGTCCTCCGTGATGCCACGTGGTGTCCTCCCCTAAAGCTTTGGACGCAAAGTCTTCTGCAATTTTTTTTTCTTTCGCAGCCTTTGACTACTGCTCACTCACGGACTTTTTTTTTCTTTGTCTTCTTTCATCTCTCTCCCTCACTTTTCTCTCTTTCTAATCCCTTCTCCCCGAACCCTTTCTTCCACTATCCATCATCTTTACCGACTGTCTTCTAACTCCATATCTCACCTACATAATCTCCACAACAATACAAACAAAAAATTTTACGCTAGAAGATCGGTAGATTTTTTCGCTAGAAGATCGGTGGATTTTTCTTCAAATATATCAAGTCAAAACAAGTAAGTAATTTGAATTTTCTTATAATTCAATGTTAATTTCAAATTGTTCTTACCAATGGATTGTTTAAATTGTGTTATGCTTTAATTGTTCTTACCATAGTCTAAAATTGTGTTTTTTGACAGTTTTTCATGAATTTATAAAAAATAGCTAGAGCTACATTTTGCCAAAGTGTAAAAAAGAGACCCTAGTTATTCTTAAAATATCTATATCAGAGAAAAATTTTAGATTTTTCCAAAGACTGGAAATGGGTTAACTGATACAGGGAACCTTGTAATTTTGCAGTGTAATTTAAAATATCAAACTAGAGCGATTTCGCGCGAAACTTTTATAAGAACCCTAGGATGTTGGGAAGTTCCATTTCCTAGGAATTTGGACCATTTTGAAGTCATTGCCTATTTTTTGGCCGAAAGCTTTTACGCGTTCGATCCGGACACCAGGTCGGGATTTTTTGGCGAAAAGTTCGTAAAATACTTTTTAGATCAAGAATAAATTCAGGAAGCTTAAAATAGCATTTCAAAGCACTTTTGAGATTTTCTGATGCCAGGGGGCATTTTGGTAAATTGCCACCCCGAGAGGGGTATTTTGGTAATTTTACGGTATTAAGGTTTTCAAAGGACTTTTTAGTCCAGAAGTGTAAGTCAAACACCTGAAAGGTTATTTTCATTAGGGCGATAATGAACCCCTAGGGGCATTTCGGTAATTTGCCGCTCATCGGGGGTATTTTGGTAATTGAACATTGTAAAATTTTACGGTCAATGAAGGAAATAAATTTTAACGCCATGTGTGTTCCTAAGGTGCAACACTATGTTTGTTTAATGTGAATACGAAACGTAATTGTCGCTAAAGGTGAAAACTTAATTAGACAGTTTTTCACGAATTTATAAAAAATAACTAGAGCTAAATTTTGCCAAAGTACAAAAAAGAGAGCCTAGTTATTTTTAAAAGATCTAGGAATTCGGGCCATTCCAAAGTCGTTGGCTAATTTTTTGGCCGAACGGGCTTTTACGCGCTCGATCCGGACACCAGTTCGGGATTTTTTGGAGAAAAGTCCGTAAAATACTTTTTAGATCAAGAATGAATTCGTGAAGCTTAAAATAGCATTTTAAAGCACTTTTGAGATTTTCTGATACAAATGGGCATTTAGGTAAATTGCCAACCCGAGAGGGGTATTTTGGTAATTTTACTGAACGCGAGAGGGGTATTTTGGTAATTTTATGGTGTTAAGTTTTTCAAAGGACTTTTTAGTCTAGAAGTGTACGTAAAACACCTGAAAGATTGTTTTGAAGCTGGTTTGGGGCGTTGGGGTGATAATAAACCCCCGGGGGCATTTCGATAATTTGTCGCTTACCGGGGGTATTTTGGTGATTGAACATTGTAACACAACTGGAGGAAATAATTTTTATTTTTATTTTATTTAATTCTATGACTTGTTGAGAATGATATACATTTTTATTTTTTAGATTTCAGTATCAATATGGATGCAACTGGAGGAAATACTTTTTGTGAAGGTTCTGATCCACCTTACTTGGGTCAAGTTTTTCAAACACTGGACGAAGTTGAAGCATACTATAGAGCATATTCGAAAACGATAGGTTTCGGTATTAGAATTAAGACGAGTAGAAAACGGGCGAATACAGATCAAATTTGTGGAAGACTATTTGAGTGTCATAGAGGAGCACCGTATGTACCCCCGGTTGTTCGGTCAGTGACGAAGGGCCAACAAGACAAAGAAAACGAGACACATTTCCGGGTACCGGCTGCAAGGCCCATGTGTATGCAGTACACCGGAGAAATGAAAGCCATTGGGTTGTGACGGGAGTGGAGTTGAGCCATAATCATCAGTTGATGACCCCTAGTAAGATTAGTCAAATTCATCAACACCGAGAAATAAGCGCGGCACACAGACAACTGATATTTACAATGGACGAGGCTAAAATTCCACCTTCTAGAATGATGGGGGTTTTCTCAAGCCAGGTTGGGGGGATTGACAAGTTGAGTTTCAACGAAGTAGACCTTCGAAATGAACTTCGTGTTCAGAGGAGAGAGTCTTTCGGTAAGAGTGATTCTCAAGCTACACTTGATATCTTTAGGCACCTTCAGAGTGAGAATTCTGGCTTTTTCTATAGTCTCCAACTGGATGATGAGAACCGCATTAGTACTATATTTTGGGCGGATGCCCGTTCTAGAGCTGCTTACCAAAATTTTGGGGATGTTGTGACGTTTGACACCACATACCGCACAAATAAGTACTCTATGCCTTTTGCTCCGTTCACCGGGGTGAACCACCACTATCAGTCAATCTTGTTTGGCTTTGCCCTGCTTAGGGATGAGACGGAGGAGTCATTTACGTGGTTATTTGAAACGTGGCTTAAAGCAATGTATCATATTCCTCCAAAGACCATCATCACCGACCAAGATCTGGCAATGAAAAATGCAATCGCTAAGGTCCTTCCAGATACTCACCATGGCCTGTGCACATGGCACATAAGCAACAAATATCCCGAACGGCTTCACAATGTATATGCAAACCATCCGACATTCAAGACTGACTTTAATACATGTGTGAAGAAATCGTTGACGGTAGACGTGTTCGAGGAGAGGTGGGCCAAGTTAATGGATGACTACTATTTGCACAATCATGAATGGTTACAATCGTTGTATGAGATCAAGACACAGTGGGTCGGTGCCTACACCAAGAAGTTTTTTGCAGCCGGAATGACTACGACCTCGAGAAGCGAAGGTATGAATGCATTCTTTGATGGGTACGTAGGCCATTCTTCTAGTATACAAGAGTTCGTACTAGAGATGCAGAAAGCTCTTGACAGGCAATTTTTCCTTGAGAGAGAAGCCGACGCGGCTACAGTTTACAAAGAAAGAGCCATAGTAGTCTTTTCACCTTTGGAGGCTCATGCGGCTCAAGTCTATACCAAGGAAATGTTTAGACAGTTTCAAGAGGAACTACTAAAGTCGAATCAATATAGCATGACAAAGTTGCACGAGTATTCCACCAGAGATCTCAAGGTTTATGCTTTGACAAATGTGACGAATTTCGCCAATCCGTGCTCTTCGTCGGCTCCGAGGAGCAGAAGACATTTTACCGTAGCAGTTTGTAAGGACACCGGGTTGGTTAATTGCAACTGTCAACTGTTTGAGCATAAAGGTATACTTTGTCGACACGCGTTGAGGGTTTTTAGCGCCAAGAATGCTCATGAAATCCCTCCACAGTATATCTTGGAACGGTGGACGAAGGAAGCCAATAGAGTCCACGGTCACATTCCTTACGTGCCCAATGTTTCAGTTGATTTCGAGCAATCTGAGACGCTGCGATATAATCACCTTTGTAACATCATGCACGGTTTATCATTGGATGCAGCGTCAACATTTGATGGGTACAGGTATCAAGTTGAAGCAGCCGCACGGGATAAGGCTAACCTTGCACAGTTTAGGATGGCATTACCAGAAAGAAGACAGACCGCTCAATCGAGCTTCACAGCCAGTCATTGACGGCACTAGCCTGCAAGGTGAGGAGGACGACATTTTTGATCCGATTATTTCTCAAACAAAAGGGCGAAAACGAGCAATACGCATGAAGAATCCGATTGAAGAAGCAACGGGTCAAAAAAAATTGCGAAAGTGTGCGTTGTGTAATAAGATGACTGATCATGACAAGAGAAACCATTATAAAGTGTTAGGTATCGAACCTGGCAGTATGGTCGAGGAGGACGATGATGATGATGAGTGTTAGGGTTAATGTTTCAGTTGTATAAATTGAACTTTTATAATGATTAAATTTGTGATTTGGTTTGTGGAATCATAACTTCCGAAAAATAACGTAGTTTTTTTTGTCACTTTTTTTTTGCTCATTGCACCTTTGGCACGCTAGTTAGCCCATTTGTATCAATTTCGGGAAAAACGAGACACATTATTTTTTGGGTTTTCCTACGAAGGCCCTGTTCGGGCACACTTTAGGGGCCAATTTGATAACTTTCCGAAAAATTACGTCGTTTTTTTTGTCACTTTTTTTGCTCATTGCACCTTGGCACGCTAGTTAGCCCATTTGTAAGATTTCGGGAAAAAACGAGACACATTATTTTTTGGGTTTTCCTAGGAAGGCCCTGTTCGGGCACACTTTAGGAGCCCAATTCATAGCTTCCGAAAAATTACGTTTTTTTTTCACTTTTTTTTTGCTCATTGCACCTTGGGCACGCTAGTTAGCCCATTTGTAAGAATTTCGGAAAAAACGAGACACATTATTTTTTGGATTTTCCTACGAAGGCCCTATTCGGGCACACTTTAGGGCCCAATTCATAGCTTCCGAAAAATTACGTAATTTTTTTTGTCACTTTTTTTTGCTCATTGCACCTTGGGCACGCTAGTTAGCCCATTTGTCCAAAATGCACCAATAGTAATAGTAAGGCTAATTCAATTTTCAAAGCTTAATATCCAAAATACAACAATAGTAATAATAATCCATACGAACGTCTATTACATATCAGGATAATGGTAAGGAAGGCGTCTAGCTACACCCTTTTTCAGCTCCCAGGCTATCCTATATCTAAACGTCAAGGCATCCTTTCGAGACCACGTATCATATTTGAGCACATCCGAGCGAGCTATGTAGTCCATGTACTTGAGGACGTAAATCCCGCAATCATGACTGTTATATTGCTTTGGTCGGTTTTTATTGTCACGACCGTCCAAGGATCAATCATTGTTTTGCTCGTGATGGCGCCCCTTAAAATGTCGGCACGCTAGTGGAATGATAGTAGTCTGCATCCAACAATAAAAAAGGATATCAAGCCTATAACAAGAAGATAGACTATGAGCGAAGGTCAAGAAAATAAACTAACCACCGCATTGATGTACGTGGAGTACATCTGCGCCAGCTGCCGACCAGGTCCGTCTTCCCTTAGGCTATCGTATATGTGGACCACTTTATTCTCTGGATGGAGAACTAATAGGAAGAAGTGGCTTGCATGAAGAGCAGGTAGCATGATTAGGTTCGCCTCAGCTGCGTGACATTGATAGTCCGCGTTCAAGTAGGAAAGCACGTTTGCAGATGGTCTCCATTCACCCTTGCTTGTCCCTCGCGTCCCTCCATTCTGTGAACTCCTTCATGCTATTCACCATGAAGGGGATAACAAAAGAGGCATACATGTTGAGCTTCAAAGTTTGGCAGGTGTTATAATTTAGCTCTCTAACACGGAGCAGATCTCTATATAAGCGTCAATGACAAAATTTGAAATATCTGTGTCCGGCGCCAACAGTCTTAGATCAGAGTGAGCTAGGAATGTGAAACTGGAAAGTCTGCTGTAGCGATTGGCTCATGCCCAAAGTAGTGCCGGTCGATCCAATCCCGTTTGGCCGGACTCAATGGCTTCGTCGGTTGTCCTTTGTCCGACCGATGCTTGGGCGCGATGCCTGGATTCCTACTTGGGTCACCTGACTCTGGCGCTGAGAGTCGTACGCGTCAGGAGGCAAGCGACTAGATGGCTCCCACACCTGACTCTGGGGCTGATGGTCGTACGCGTCAGGAGGGAAGCGACTAGACGGCTCCCACACCTGACTCTGGGGCTGATAGTCGTACGCGTCGAGTAGACGCTCCCACACCTGACGGGACTGAGAGTCGTACGCGAAGGACAAGCGAGTAGACGGCTCCCACACCTGACTCTGGGGCTGATAGTCGTACGCGTCAGGAGGCAAGCGACTAGACGGCTCCCCTTGGTAACCCCGGTACGCAAGACTAAAGTTTTGAACTTCAGTCTTGTACCTCTCAATGGACCTCTTGAGATTGTCAGGAGCCTGCGCGACAAACCAGTCAAACCCCTCCAGCTGCTTGAACACCTCAGTGCCCTGGTCAACCTAAAAAACATGCATAGAAAATATGGCTAATCATTTCAGGCATGGTCGATAAGGTGCGCAAATAAAAATTGAAACAACACTAGCATGACTTACAATGGCCAATGCCCAGAACTGGTCATAGACCTCACGTGGCGCATACGATGTCTTCCTCGCCTGGGAAGGGCGATTCACCCTCGTGCGCGTCACCTTGAGAAACCATTGCAGGTATTCCTCAATACTGATGCTGTCGGCCTTCAGCGATACAAGGCTATCATATGTTTCTTGCCAGGTATTCCACTGTTGCACCTCGTCACTCAACAAATTCAAGGCATCAGGCACCTCGAAGTTCGGCCCTCGACCACTCCTGTATGGCCGCATGTCTACAGCGGGTTTTGGTATCCCTTGTAGACAGCCAGCTTGCCTCATAGCTCGATCGGGCATCTGAAACTCACATACTTCGAAGTGAATAAGCGGCACCCGAACCAAACCTGCCAGCACGTACGACACCGGAAGTTGCCAACACCACTCATCCAACAGATGCATCACCTTGCCATATGGCTGCCACGTCACCTGGGATGCATTAGTATCTCTAGTTCCCCCCGATAGAACTTTAGATGGTGGTGAGGGTCTACCCGTCTCCTCCGGTTGGTCGTAGGCCCCCAGGCCCACACCCTAGGCCACGTCTCATCGGAATATTCCAACGGTTGTGGACGACCCGTGGGTAGCCTCTCGTAAGACCAAACCTGTGAATGCAAACATTATATGGAATTAGTAATTAATCCACGAATATATTGACACGTCAACCAAGAAAATAAATGCTCAAACCTGTAATAGAGTGAGGCAGGCGGCAATGGACTTGGCACCTTTCTCGTAGCTTTGTGCAGTGCTCGATATAGGTGCGCAAGGACAGCTGAACCCCACGAATACGAGTATACCTCCTCAAGATCCTCCAAGAACACCATATACTTCGGATGCACCGTGTTTTTCGAATGCGTCGGAAGTAATATAGCTCCAATAATATACAGAAGGAATGCTTTCGTATACGTCACGAAATCGTGAGGAGTGTATTCATCCGGTAGCACGCCATACTGCTCTCTTAGCCATTTAAGTTTGATGCCGTTCGTTGTAAGAGCTTCCCTCGAATTCCCGGGAAATACTGCCTAGCCATCTTCGCTATGGATGCAGACGTTTTGCTCGAAGTAATGGGTTT
>JAVXUP010005058.1:0-22856 GCA_033070095.1 Escallonia herrerae | reverse complement strand
CCCCACGTGTCATTACCACCCTACCCCCCCACCCCCACGTGTCATTCCCCCCTCCCCCTCCCTGCTGTTCACTCACGGTTCTTCTCTTCCTCTCTCACTTTTCTCTCTATAAAATCCCTCCTCCCCGAATCATTTCTTCCACCCTCCTCATTCTCCCTATCTCACCTACATACAAACAAAAAAAATTTACGCTAGAAGATCGGTGGATAACCGCTAGAAGACCGGTGGATTTTTCTTGAAATATATCAAGTTAAAACAAGTAAGTATTTTTCAATTTGTTCTTACCAATTGATTGTTTAAATTGTGTTACGCTTAAGTTGTTCTTACAATAGTCTAAAATTCGTGTTTAGGGCGTCAAAGGGCGTCAAAATTACGTTTTGACAAATCGGGGTATTACATTCGAAAAATTCCAAAATAGCGATTTTTTAGGGCGTCAGAAATAGAATTTTTCACGAATTTATAAAAAATAGCTAGAGCTAGATTTTGCCAAAGTACGAAACAGAGACCCTAGTTATTTTCAAAAGATCTGTATCAGGTAAAAATTTCAGATTTTTCCAAAGACCGGAAAGGGGTTAACTGATACACGCAACCTTGTAACTTTGCAGTGTAATTTAAAATATCAAGCCAGCGCGATTTCGCGCAAAACTTTTATGAGAACCCTAGGGTGTTGGGAAGTTCCATTCCCCAGGAATTCGGGCCATTCCGAAGCCGTTAGCTAATTTTTTGGCCGAACGGGCTTTTAAGCGCTCGATCCGGACACCGGTTCGGGATTTTTAGGCGAAAAATCCGTAAAATACTTTTTAGATCAAGAATGAACTCAGGAAGCTTAAAATAGCATTTTAAAGCACTTTTGATATTTTCTGAAGCCAGGGGGTATTTTGGTAATTTGCCACCCCGAGAGGGGTATTTTGGTAATTTTCCCGAAAAAATTTTCCAACGGACTTTTAAGTCCAGAAATGTAAGTAAAACGCCTGAAATGTTATTTTGCAGCTGATTGCGGGGCGTAATTGTCGCTAAAGGTGAAAACTTAATTAGACAGTTTTTTCACGAATTTATAAAAAATAGCTAGAGCTAGATTTTGCCAAAATACAAAACAGAGACCCTAGTTATTTTCAAAAGATCTGTATCAGGTTAAAATTTCAGAGTTTTTCAAAGACTAGAAAGGGGTTAACTGATACGCGCAACCTTGTAACTTTACAGTGTAATTTAAAATATCAAGACAGCACAATTTCGTGCGAAACTTTTATGAGAACCCTAGGGTGTTGGGAAGTTCCATTCCCCAGGAATTCGGGCCATTCCGAAGTCGTTAGCTAATTTTTTGGCCGAACGGGCTTTTAAGCGCTCGATCCGGACACCGGTTCGGGATTTTTAGGCGAAAAATCCGTAAAATACTTTTTAAATCAAGAATGAACTCAGGAAGCTTAAAATAGCGTTTTAAAGCAATTTTGATATTTTCTGAACCAGGGGGCATTTTGGTAATTTGCCCCCCGCGAGGGGTGTTTTTGTAATTTTCCCGAAAAAAAGTTTTTCAGTCCAGAAATGTAAGTAAAACACCTGAAAGGTTGTTTTGAAGCTGGTTTGATGGGCGTTAGGGTGACAATGAACCCCCGGGGGCTATTTTGCTAATTTTACGTTACACAAATCTGTGCTTAAAATAACTTTTAGTTCAGGAAAGGGTGTGAGACACCTGAAAAGTTATTTTAAAGAGTGAATTCAGGAAGCTTGTTGTCAGGGGGCATTTTGGTAATTCGCATCCCCGATAGGGGTATTTTCGTAAATTTGCAGCGTTAAGTTTTTCAAAGGATTTCTTAGTCCAGAAATGTAAGCAAAGCACCTGAAAGGTTGTTTTGAAGCTGATTTGGGGCGTTAGGGTGATAATGAACCCCCGGAGGCATTTCGGTAATTTGTCGCTCATCGGGGGCTATTTTGCTAATTTTACATTATACCAAATTTCTCGAAAGACGGTGGTTTAAATAAATTTTATTCTTCTTTTATTTAAATCTATGACTTGTTGAGAATGATATAATTTTTATTTTTTAGATTCCAGTATAAATATGGATGCAACTGGAGGAAATAATTTTTGTGAAGGTTCTGATCCACCTTACGTTGGTCAAGTTTTTCAAGCACTGGACGAAGTTGAAGCATACTATAGAGCATATTCGAAAACGATAGGTTTCGGTATTAGAACTAAGACGACTAGAAAACGGGCGAATACAGATCAAATTGGTGCAAGACTATTTGAGTGTCATAGAGGAGCACCGCATGTAACTCCGGTCGTTCGGATCAGTGACGAAGGGACAACAAGACAAAGAAAACGGGACACATTTCCGGGTACCGGCTGCAAGGCCCATGTGTATGCAGTACACCGAAAAAATGAAAACCATTGGGTTGTCACAGGAGTGGAGTTGAGCCATAATCATCAGTTGATGACCCCCAGTAAGATTGGTCAAATTCATCAACACCGAGAAATAAGCGCGGCACACAGACAACTAATTTTTACAATGGCCGAGGCTAAAATTCCACCTTCTAAGATGATGGGGGTTTTCTCAAGCCAGGCTGGGGGGATTGACAAGTTGAGTTTCAACGAAGTAGACCTTCGAAATGAACTTCGTGCTCAGAGGAGAGAGTCTTTCGGTAAGAGTGATTCTCAAACTACACTTGATCTCTTCAGGTCCCTTCAGAGTGAGAATTCTGGATTTTTTTACAGTCTCCAACTGGATGATGAGAACCGCATTAGTACTATATTTTGGGCGGACCCCCGTTCTAGAGCTGCTTACCAAAATTTTGGGGATGTTGTGACGTTTGACACCACATACCGCACCAATAAGTACTCTATGCCTTTTGCTCCGTTCACCGGGGTGAACCACCACTATCAGTCAATCTCGTTTGGCTTTGCCCTGCTTAGGGATGAGACGGAGGAGTCATTTACGTGGTTATTTGAAACGTGGCTTCAAGCAATGTATCATATTCCTCCAAAGACCATCATCACCGACCAAGATCTGGCAATGAAAAATGCAATCGCTAAGGTCCTTCCAGATACTCACCATGGCCTGTGCACATGGCACATAAGCAACAAATATCCCGAACGGCTTCACCATGTATATGCAAACCATCCGTCATTCAAGACTGACTTTAATACATGTGTGAAGAAATCGTTGACGGTAGACGTGTTCGAGGAGAGGTGGGCCACGTTAATGGATACTTACTATTTGCACAATCACGAATGGTTACAATCGTTGTATGAGATCAAGACACAGTGGGTCGGTGCCTACACCAAGAATTTTTTTGCAGCCGGAATGACTACGACCTCGAGAAGCGAAGCTATGAATTCATTCTTTGATGGGTACGTAGGCCAGTCTTCAAGTATAGCGGAGTTCGTACTAGAGATGCAGAAAGCCGTTGACAGGCAATTGTACCGTGAGAGAGAAGCCGACGCGGCTACAGTTTGCAAAGAAAGAGCTATACTACTTTATTCACCTTTAGAGGCTCATGCGGCTCAAGTCTATACCAAGGAAATGTTTCGACAGTTTCAAGAGGAACTACTAAAGTCGAATCAATATGGCATGACAAAGTTGCACGAGTATTCCACCAGAGACATCAAGGTTTATGCTTTGACAAATGTGACGAACTTCGCCAATCCGTGCTCTTCGTCGGCTCCGAGGACCAGACGACATTTTACCGTAGCAATTTGTAAGGACACTGGGTTGGTTAATTGCAACTGTCAACTGTTTGAGCATAAAGGTATACTTTGTCGACACGCGTTGAGGGTTTTGAGCGCCAAGAATGCTAGTGAAATCCCTCCACCGTATATCTTGGAACGGTGGACGAAGGAAGCCAACAGAGTCCACGGTCACATTCCTTACGTGCCCAATGTTTCAGTTGATTTCGAGCAATCTGAGTCGCTGCGATATAATCACCTTTGTAACATCATGCACGGTTTATCAATGGATGCAGCGTCGACATTTGATGGGTACAGGTATCAAGTTGAAGCAGCCGCACGGGATAAGGCTATGCATGCACAGTTTAGGATGGCATTACCAGAAACTGTGGACACTCCGACTACTCGACCAACTCCAGGCGGTAGATTCAATCGAGCCAAACAGCCAGTCATTGACGGCACTGACCTACAAGGTGAGGAGGACGACATTTTTGATCCAATTATTTCTCAAACAAAAGGGCGAAAACGAGCAATACGCATGAAGAATCCGATTGAAGAAGCAACGGGTCAAAAAAAATTACGAAAGTGTGCGTTGTGTAATAAGATGACTGATCATGACAAGAGAAACCATTATAAAGTGTTAGGTATCGAACCTGGCAGTATGGTCGAGGAGGACGATGATGAGGAAGAGTGTTAGGGTTAATGTTTCAGTTGTATAAATTGAACTTTTATAATGTTTAAATTTGTGATTTGGTTTGTGCAATCTTTAATTTGTGATTTGATTTGTGGATTATTGATATTTTTGGTAACTCCGTTTTCGGGCACACTTTAGGCCCCAATTGATAGCTTCCGAAAAAAGTTGTAATTTTTTTTGTCACTTTTTTTCCGCTCATTGCACTTCAGGCACGCTAGTTAGCCCATTTGTAAGACTTTCGGCGAAAAACGAGACACATTAATTTTTGAGTTTTCCTAGGAAGGGCCTATTCGGGCACACTTTAGGCCCCAATTGATAGCTTCCGAAAAAAGTTGTAATTTTTTTTGTCACTTTTTTTCCGCTCATTGCACTTCAGGCACGCTAGTTAGCCCATTTGTAAGACTTTCGGCGAAAAACGAGACACATTAATTTTTGAGTTTTCCTAGGAAGGGCCTATTCGGGCACACTTTAGGCCCCATTTGATAGCTTCCGAAAAAAGTTGTAATTTTTTTTGTCACTTTTTTTCCGCTCATTGCACTTCAGGCACGCTAGTTAGCCCATTTGTAAGACTTTCGGCGAAAAACGAGACACATTAATTTTTGAGTTTTCCTAGGAAGGGCCTATTCGGGCACACTTTAGGCCCCATTTGATAGCTTCCGAAAAAAGTTGTAATTTTTTTGTCACTTTTTTTTCGCTCATTGCACCTCATGCACGCTAGTTAGCCCATTTCTATGAATTTCGGCGAAAGCGAGACGCGTAATTTTTTCGAATGCCGTCATATGAAAGGTATATTCGCGCACATTTTAGCGCCAAATTCATAGCATGCGAAAAATTATGTACATTTCTTTTTGGTACAATTTTTTGTAACATCACAGCAGCTAGCCACGCACGTCAGGATAATGGTAATGAATGCGTCTAGCTTCATTCTTTTTCAGCTCCCAGGCTATCCTATACCTAAACGTCAAGGCATCCTTCCTAGTCCACGAGGAGTGTTTGAGCACTTCCGAGCGAGCAACGTAGTCCATGTACTTGAGGACGTAAATCCCGCAATCGTGACCGTTATATTGCTTTGGTCGGTCCTTTATCATCACGACCGTCCAAGGGTCACCCTGTGGCCGTCCGCATGCTAGCGAGAGGACAGTAGTCTGCATCCAACAATAAAAACGAGAATCAAGCCTATGAGACAAGAACAATATACTATGGGCCAAGGTCAAAAAATAAATACTAACCACTAAAGTGATGTACTCGTTGTACATCTGTGCCAGCAGCTGTCCAGGCTCGTCCTCCCTTAGGCTATCGTATATGTGAACCGTTCTGAACGCTGGATGGAGAACTAATAGGAACCAGTGGTTTGCATGATGACAGGGTATCATGATAAGGTTCGCATCAGCAGCGGGACATTGATAGTCTGCGTTCATCATGCCTAACACGTTTCGACCTGGTTTCCACTTACTCCTACCGCCCCCTCGCCTCCATTCTGTGAATTCTCTCACCGTTAATTCCACAAAATGAGTGGGATACATGTTAAGCTTCAAATATTCAGAACGGTTAAAACGTTGCTCTCTAATCCGGAGCAGTTCTATGTAAGCGTTCATGACAAAATTTGAAAGATCTGTCTCCGGCGCCAACGTTCTGATATCCTCATGACCTAGGAATGTCGCAAGGGGAAAGTCTGCTGAATTGACAGGCTCATGCCCAAAGTAGTGCCGGTCGATCCAAGCCATCTTGTCCGACCTCAATGGCTTCGTCGCTTGTCCTTTGTCCGACCGAAAGCTTGGGCGCGAGGCCTGGATTCCTACTTGGGGAACCTGACTCTGGCACTGAGAGTCGTATGCGTCAGGAGGCAAGCGACTATACGGCTCCCACACCTGACTCTGGGGCTGATAGTCGTACGCGTCAGGAGGAGGGCGACCAGACGGCTCCCACACCTGACTCTGGGGCTGATAGTTGTACGCGTCAGGAAGAGGGCGACCAGACGACTCCCACACCTGACTCTGGGGCTGATAGTCGTACGCTTCAGGACGAGGGCGACTAGACGGCTCCCCTTCGTAACCCCGGTACGCAAGACTAAAGTTTTGAACTTCAGTCTTGTACTTCTCAATGGACCTCTTGAGATTGTCAGGAGCCTGCGCGACAAACCAGTCAAACGACTCCAGCTGCTTGAACACCTCAATGCCCTGGTCAACCTAAAAAACATGGGTAGAAAAATATGGCTAATCATATTTGACAAATGGTCGATAAGGTGCGCAAATAAATTATCAAACAACACTAGCATGACTTACAATGGCCAATGCCCAGAACTGGTCATAGACCTCACGTGGCGCGTACGATGTCTTCTTCACCTGGGAAGGGCGATTCACCCTCGTGCGCGTCACCCTGAGAAACCACTGTAAGTATTCCTCAGTACTAATGCCGTCGTGCTTCAGCGATACAAGGCTATCATACGTTTCCTGCCAGGTATTCCACTGGTGCACCTCGTCACCCAACAAAATCAAGGCATCAGCCACCTCGAAGTTCGGCCCTCGACCACCCCTGTATGGCCGCATGTCTACAGCGGGTTTTGGTATCCCTTGTGGACAGCCAGCTTGCTTCATAGCTCGATCGGGCATCTGAAACTCACATTCTTCGAAGTGAATGAGCGGCACCCGAACCAAACCTGCCAGCACGTACGACACCGGAAGTTGCCAACACCACTCATCCAACAGATGCATCACCTTGCCATATGGCTGCCACGTCACCTGGGATGCATCTAGTATCTCTAGTTCCCCCCGATAGAACTTTAGATGGTGGTGAGGGTCTACCCGTCTCCACCTCCGGTTGGTCGTAGGCCCCCAGGCCCACACCCTAGGCCACGTCTCATCGGAATCTACCAACGGTTGTGGACGACCCATGGGTAGCCTCTCGTAAGACCAAACCTGTGAATGCAAACATTATATGGAATTAGTAATTAATCCCGAATATATTGACTAAGGATCCTACCAAGAAAATAAATGCTCATACCTGTAATAGAGTCAGGCAGGCGGCAATGGACTTGGCACCGTTTCTCGTAGCCTTATGCAGTGCTCGATATAGGTGCGCAAGGACAGCTGAACCCCACGAATAGGAGTATACCTCCTCAAGATCCTCCAAGAACACCATATACTTCGGATGCACCGTGTTTTTCGAATGCGTCGGAAGTAATATAGCTCCAATAATATACAGAAGGAATGCCTTCGTATACGTCACGAAATCTTGAGGAGTGTATTCATCCGGTAGCACGCCGTACTGCTCTCTCAGCCATTTAAGCTTGACGCCGTTTGTTGTAAGCGCTGCCCTTGGAATTCCCGGAAAATACTGCATAGCCATATTCGCTATGGATGCAGACGGCACGTTCAAAGTAACGGGTCTGCCGTGACATGGGATTCCAAGTATAAATCCGACGTCCTCTAACGTAACAGTCATTTCACCAAACCGGAAGTGAAATGAGTTCGTCTCGCTCCTCCATCGTTCAACTAGAGCGGATATAAGGCAATCGTCGTGTCGAGACCATTTCCCGGGATCGGTGAACAGGGTTAAATTTTGACGGTGTAATAGCTGTATTTGTTCCTCGTTTAGTACCCACTCTTCAAGGTGCCTTGTGCTTTGAATTGTTTCCAAAACACCCCTATCGACACCGTCAAATACGTGCCTCGCGACGTGGTCATCGTCATCGTATAGGATTGATGTATCATGAGGTCCAGAGCTGAAATTCATACCTTTAAGAACAAAATATAATTATAAACCAACTTAGCGTCCATAATATCCATAATATTTACATTCCAAAACTATAACTGGATCTTTAACCTAGCTTACCAACACATTAGCAATAGTCATTATTTCAATGTATTAAAACAAATCCTCAATTCCCACCACTCCGAACGCTTAATTACGCTAGTTCCCACTGAATTTAGCGCCAACGTGGTTATATAGCAATATATAGCCCGATGGCCCCTACACCTCCAACACCTCAAAACCGCTTTAAAGTCAAGTTTTTAAATGTATTACGTCAATTATATACCAAATATATCAGGAAAAATTTTAAAGGGGGCAAGTTACCAAAACACCCGCTACTTATGCAAAATATCCCCTGGCAGTCATCGCCGGTGCGTCACAAGGTTCAGAACATCTGGAACAAAATAAGTTTTCGGGTGTCTCACACCCTTTCCTGAACTAAAAGTTATTTTAAGGTATGAATTTTAAGCTGGATCCTTCCTAGCAAAATAGCCCCCGATCAGCGGCAAATTACCGAAATGCCCCTGAGCGTTCACTATCACCCCAACGCCCCCGAACCAGCTTCAAAACAACATTTCAGGTGGTTTACTTACATTTCTGGACTAAAAAGTCGTTTGAAAAACTTGGCACGGGAAAATTACCAAAACACCCCTTGGCGCGGGAAAATTACCAAAACACCCCTACGCGCGCCACGTCAGCTTCAAAACAACATTTCAGGTTTTGTAATTATATTTCTGGACTAAAAAGTCCGTCAAAAAACTTAGCACTGTAAAATTACCGAAATACCCCTCTCGGGGCGGCGAATTACCGAAATGCCCCTGGCATAAAAAAATATCAAAAGTGCTTCGAAATGCTACTTGAGGCTTCCTGAATTCATTCTTGACATAAAAAGTATTTTACGGAGGTTTCGCCCAAAAATCGCGAACCGGTGTCCGGATCAAGCGCTTAAAGGGCCGTTCGGCCAAAAAAATAGGTAACGGCTTCGGAATGGCCCGAATTCCTGGGGAATGGAACTTCCCAACATCCTAGGATTCTCATAAAAGTTTCGCGCGAAATCGCGCTAGCTTGATATTTTAAAATACACTGCAGAGTTACAAGGTTCCCCGTATCAGTTAACCCCTTTCCAGTCTTTGGAAAAATCTGAAATTTTTACCTGAGACAGATCCTTTAAGAATAACTAGGGTCTCTTTTTTGTATTTTGGCAAAATCTAGCTCTAGCTATTTTTTATAAATTCGTGAAAAACTGTCTATATTTGGCACCCTAAAAAATCGCTGTTTTGGAATCTATAAATGTAATACGCTGATTTGTATAAACCTAACATTGAATTATAAGGAAATTCAAAATACTTACTTGTTGTGACTTGATGTATTTAAAGAAAAAACTACCGATCTTCTAGCGGTTATCCACGATCTTCTAGCGTAAAATTTTTTGATTTGTATTGTTGTGGAGATTATGTAGGTGAGATATGAAGTACGAAGGAAGTTGGTAAAAGATGACAGAGTGCAGAAGAAGGGTTCGGGGGAGGGGATTATAAAGAGAGAAGCGAGGAAGAGAGAAGAAAAAAGACAGAAAAAAGTGAGGAAGGGTGGGTGTTTATGCGGTCAAAGGCTGCTGCAAAAAAAAAAATTCGGCAGAAGGACACCACGTTGGGGCATCACGGGGGAGGGAAGGACGACACGTGGCATCGTGGGGAAGGACACCAGGTGGGGCATCACGCGGGGGGGGGGCGCCACGTGGCAGGGGAGGGGGGCAGGGACCAACCGCGGGTTGTAGGAGCGGTTGGGCCCTGCGGATGAGGGGAGGGGACGCCACGTGGCAGAGGGAGGGGACCAACCGCGGGTCGTAGGAGCGGTTGGGCCACGTGGCAGGGGAGGGGACGCCACGTGGCAGAGGGAGGGGACCAACCGCGGGTCGTAGGAGCGGTTGGGCCACGTGGCAGGGGGAGGGGACGCCACGTGGCAGAGGGAGGGGACCAACCGCGGGTGGTACCGGCGGTTGGGCCACGTGGCATCCCCTCCCCCTGCCACGTGGCAGAGGGAGGGCACTAACCGCGGGTGGTACCAGCGGTTGGGCCACGTGGCAGGGGGAGGGGACGCCACGTGGCAGGGGCGGGGACCAACCGCTGGTGGTACCAGCGGTTGGTCCCCGCCCCTGCCACGTGGCCCAACCGCTGGTACCACCCGCGGTTGGTGCCCTCCCTCTGCCACGTGGCAGGGGGAGGGGATGCCACGTGGCAGGGCCATCGCTAATACCGCCGGTTGGCCATGCTGGTGGGCCACGTGGCAGGGGGAGGGGACGCCACGTGGCAGGGGCCATGGGGTTGGGCCACGTGGCAGGGGTGGGGGACGGCACGTGGCAGGCATATTAATGCCAACCGCTGGTTGTGCATGCGGTTGGTGTCCTTTTTCTCTCTCTCGCCATTTTCTCACCATTTCTCGTGCCTTTTTTGCCATTAATGCAGTGACCGTACACCTTTTTCGCCTTTTTGTCCCACGTGGCCAACCGCTGGTAAGACCAGCGGTTCGGTGGAGAAATTTGTTATTTCTCCACCGGTGGGTGTGGATCGGTCCCCTATATATATATATATATATATATATATATATATATATATATATATATATATATATATATATATATATATATATATACGGTTTGGTCTTGCTAGACTCTTCATGGATTCTAATTAGGGTTGAGCATAGTTCAGTTTGGGGTTAAAACTGCAAACCGAATCCTTACCCCTCGGTTTAGAAAATCTTGAACCGAACCGAACCAAATACCATCGGTTTAGACGGTTCAATTTAGCCGATTTAAACGATTTTAGTTTGGTCGGTTTGATTGGGTTTGTGCCCGCTTAAAAAGTTGTCCCCTTACGCACCTTCTATTGGATCTTATTATTATGTAGGATTAAAGTTATATTCTTTCTAAATTATACATAATCTTGTTATTATATTCTTTAAGGGTGAGCATAGTTCAGTTTGGTTCGGGAAAATGTGTTCAGCTGGAAGGTATTTGACCCCATCATCAGCTTTGACTTATTTTGCTTACCGATCAGGAAAATGTGTTCAGCAGGAATGACTTGTTTCTGCATAGCCTGCAGTTTGTGTTACTTGCATGGTCCAGTGTTGATATCACCCATGTGGTGTTTTGTTTCCTGTAGTTTTAATTTGTAGTCATCTACTCATGTTGGATGGGGTTGTCATCCGTTTTCTTTCCTTTCTTGGTAATCTACTTTAGTGAATGGGGTTGTCATCCATAATGTTATGATTTTGTAACTTTTTCTCTCTAGTTCTTGGTATATATTTATACTTTTAATTGAAAAATAAAATAGTATTAGTTATGTACAAGGACATGTCTGGTCTTCACAATGTAAACTTTATTAAGAAATATAGTCAAAATATTTTTAAAAGTCAAAGTTAATATGAAAATATCATTAGTAATTTTATTTTGAAGACACATCATGTGTACAAATATAATTTGTAATAATTTTGATTAGATCAAACTTGAGTAAGGAAGCTTTGGTAACACTTCCAGTTTTGACTTTCTATTAAAAAAAAAAACCAAAACTAGTTTAACTTTTTTTTTCTTACAAAAACAAATGGGTGTTTGATTACCTAGTTTTTCTTTTGAGTTTTTTTTTTCTTTTGGGTGTTTGATTACCGAGTTTTTATTTTGAATTTTTTCCTTTTGTGGTGGTTTACGGTAGCGGTGGTGGGGCGTGACGGTGGCTGCCGGCCGCTAGAGGAGGCTGTGGTGGCCGGCTATGGTCTCCGGCGGTGGCTGCCAACGACTGGAGGAGGCTGCCAGTTGCAGGCGATAAGGAGGCTAACGGTTGCCGGCGATGGTCTCTGGCAGTCGGTGGTGGACATTGGCGGTAGGCGGTGGCTGCTGGCTGTGGGAGGGTGATACCGGTGGTGGTGATGGTCTCAGTCTCAAAATAAAAACTAAAACTAAAAACCCAAAACTCCTTTATGGAGTTTTAAAAAGTAATTCTGCTTTAAAAACTGAAGAAAAAATAAAATTTATGTATCAAACACATTTATTTTCTCTGATTTACAAAATTAAAAAATTAAATGTTACGAAACATAGCCTTTGTTACCGTCCCCACTAAACTTCCTCCAAAACTATTCGCCACCACGGCGGTTAACCGTCCCGCCCTCCTCGCCAAAACCTGAAATTTCCATTTCGAAACTTTCAAAAAGAGGGGGGAACACCAGCCACGTCATCGATCCGCATCACGCCCCCTCACCTCATCTCTACCGTCCATATAAATCCATCAACGGCCCCAAACCCTCTAGAATCCGAGCCCCGGATCCATCCCCAGCTCTCCCTCCCTTTATATACCCTCCCCAATTCCCCCCACTTCTTCCACAATTCATCTCTAACTCTTTTATCAGCATCTGGTTCGTTCCCCACACACACACACTAATACGCTTCTGATTGTTAATCTTTTCACTTTGGAATAGTTTGGATTGCAGTTTGCCGATAATAATCTTTTTGCCCCTTGCAGTTCATCTAATTGCCCAAAATGTCGGGACGAGGGAAGGGAGGCAAGGGCTTGGGCAAGGGAGGAGCCAAACGGCACCGGAAGGTGCTGCGCGACAACATCCAGGGCATCACCAAGCCAGCCATCAGGAGGCTGGCCCGCAGAGGCGGCGTCAAGCGCATCAGCGGCCTCATCTACGAGGAGACCCGCGGCGTCCTCAAGATCTTCCTCGAGAACGTCATCCGCGACGCCGTCACCTACACTGAGCACGCCCGCCGCAAGACCGTGACGGCCATGGACGTCGTCTATGCGCTCAAGAGGCAGGGCAGGACCCTCTATGGCTTCGGTGGTTAGGGTTTGGTCTGACAATAAAGTCTAGCTGTCAAGAAATGGTTGTTTCTGGTTAAGGGTGTTCTCAGTAATTTCAGTTATCTGGCATGTGTAATTAGTAAGTAGTAGGTTTTTGTGTAGGGAACCTTTTGGAATATGGAATGTTGAAAGGCTTCTAGTTTCTGGTTTATGCTTACGTAATCTTTTATTTTTCACTTGATGGCTTGGCTTGTGGAACTGTGAGCAATCTGTTCTTACAACATTTAAGCTTGTCAAAATGAATTTTAGCATTAGTGATAAAAAAAAAAATAATAAAATAGCTTCAATCTGCTGCTGTTGTTAAATTTATGACAATAAATGTATTATAAAGCAGAAAAAGTTAATTTTAAGCAAATATTAATGGAGTGGAAAGGGTGAAACCATGACCATTTGTGGACCGCTCTTAATTTACTTGGTTAGCACATTGACATTGAAGTTAGAAAAAGGTTTAGAAGATGATTGTCACTAAATCAGCCCCTATTTAACATTATCATAAAAGTTGAAAGTTTTCTTTGTGTCAAACGATATGAAGAGATAAAAAGAACATCTCTTTAACTAGTGTCTTTTTTAAGGGTGTGTTTGGATATGAGATTTAGAAATATTGATTCAAAATTTCTTGATTTATAAATTTCATCATTTTGAAATTTTTTATTTGGATATTTTTTTATTATATTGTGAATTCTAATTGAGTATTTACAAATTCTTTGTTTGGATCAGTACCGATGCATTTTTTGATAGTGTGTGCATTTTTCTTGATCAACAACTCCTTGCTGTACAGGTCTCAAACCAAGGAAGCACAGGTTAGGATATACAAAATAAACCAAGCAATTAATATTTTGTTCTCACAAACGGTAGTGTGTAAGTGCATTTTTTTCATTTTCATTTTCTTTCCTTTCTCTGCATTTCCCCTTTTACCTTGACGACCTTGGAATTATAGAAAATGGAAGAGATGGTCGTTATATTTGTGGCCGTTAAAGGTTGTGGGTGTGTGATTAATAGAGGAACTGGTCGATTGGTGGACATGATTGTGCAATTGGTGGCCTTTAGCGAGCCAAAGGCCTCAGTGGTTGTGCAGTACAGAATCGCCGCGGCAGCGTAGATGGACACCTGGATGCGGGACTTGATCGACAAAAGTAGTTGGTGGGCCGATTGATGGAGATTGGACATGGGTGGTTGGTTGGTGGCCCTCGGCGTGCGATCTGCGATGGTGGTTGTGCGGCACAAAATTGCCGCACGGTGTGGACAGACGTCTAATGGCGCGACTTGATCGACGGCGATTGTTGGTGGGCCGATTGATGAAGGTCTGACGTGAGTTGGTTGTGCTAGTTGCCTTCATTTTTGGTAGGTCAGAAAGATTATTCTCTTTAGAGCTTGTGTACCATTTTTACTTAAGTGATGTTATATCTCTCGATAATCTTAGCCATTCATATTCACTTTATAAAAGTCTTCTTTTGGTCTTTGGGTCGTGGATCCTTTGGAGAGCATCCTCAAGTCTACAAAGCAAGCTACTTCAAACAGTAATTTTTAATAGCTTTTTAGTGTAGAAATCATATAGATTGTCTACCAATCTCGTAATCACATTTCCATTTAAAAACACAAAAAATAGTCTTTTTTCTTCTTTGTCTACATCTAGGCTTGAAGTTAGGCTACTTCCCATAGGATCAGAGTTGAACTACAGTAATTTTGATTCCAATTAGTCAGATTGGATTTGTAGGCAATTCGAATCCTGATGTCGAGTTCAAGTAAAAAAAATATATATAAAAAAATAAACTTAGGGTTAATTTATCATGTTTTACGTGGTATGCATTTTAAAACCAAAATTCAATAAATATGAAGTAGATAATGAAAGGGCGTGGAGGGTACCTAACACCTTTTTGTTGCATAAATTTGTCCCTCGAAAACCTTTCTTTGTTTCGATATATTAGTCGTTCTTTTGGACCTTTAAGTAATCTATAGGTTTTTCTTATTTTGTTTTAATTAAATAACATAACGACTAAATATAAATCCTTTCGGAATTTTTTTCAAGGCACTTAGCAACAATAGCGACTCTACTGGGGACAAAAAACAACTAAGAAGACTAGACTTGAAAATGTTTTCTTGATTTTTAGCCTTGTTGTATTTTATTTGTATTTTGTGGCATGTACAATATGATATAACTGTGGTACTTGTGTTTTTATTTCCATACCTCACATAGGCGCACGTTTCACCCCGACCCATCCATTGGAGAGCGACAATTAAAGCCTTTGGTCTTTTTGGGCTCAATGCGATCTTTCGATTGAGCTCTAACTCCACATCCTTCAACTAAATATTCCTCCTAGTTTCTTGTATCAAACGAATTGTATACGTACTGTTGGTCACCCATTATTAATTTCTGAATTATGGTCGAGAGGTATATGGTACAGTCTAGCCGATATGAGTACCTTTACACCGGTGTTATAAGAAAAAACCACACACCTGGACAATTCAATATTACACCATTTGTTTAGAGAATACCTGTATTGGCCTATGGCATGTTGGCAGGGAAATCAACCAACATTCTGTAAGCTAAACTGGTAATTTCGCAAAATGAGGTGAACTTTGACTAACCGGCCGATTAACTGCCCTCCCAACGGAGCCATTAGTCAGTATGTGCATAACTTGAAAAGATTCGAAACTGGCTGGTTTATACCCCCACTAACCCCACTAACCAACTAGCCGATTTATCCACCCGAATGACAGGAATATGAATAAGACCTTTCCTTTTTTGAAAATTCCTTGAAACAAATCTTAACCCCACTGACCAACTGGCGGTTCATCCACCTGGATGACTGGACATTTAGTTAGAACCAATCCTCTCCCTAAAAAAAATCTGTAAACAAAACAAATTCCACATACACTGACTTATCGGCCAGTTAACCCACAAGGTGACCAGATGGTTAGTCAGAACCCTGGCCTTCCTAAGAATTTTCAAGTCCAAAACATCCGACCCACTAACTGGCTAGCAGGTTAGTCAGAACCATCCCTGCTTTATAATTTTTTTCAACACACCCTAGGTCATTGACCAACCGACCTGTTCACCTCCTGAGTGACTAGACCGTCAGTCAAAACATTTCATGTTCTAGAATATTTACAAGTCGAGCCCTAGTCTTACTGACCAACCGACTGGTGAACCCACAAGGTGACCAGCCAGTTAGTCACAACCCTAACCTTCCCAAAATTTCCTAAAAAACACCATGATTACCTCACAGACCACGGTTAATGCACAAGGCTAACCGGACGGTTAGTTAGTACCCCACCTTTCTAGACATTCTCCCATCAAACCATAATTACCTCATTAACCAACCAGACGGTTACCCGCAAGGTTAATTGGCCAGCTAATCAGTGTCCAATTCCTGTACGGGTATAAATTAGCGGTTTAATGTTGTATAGAGTGGTGCTTTGATTGTGCGATCCTATCTAGGCTCTAGTTTCCTAGCTTGAGTCCTTTTTAATCCTTAGGGTAAAAAGTGTTGAAAAAAAATCAACAACAAAAACACAAAATTCTAAGAAAATTAAAAATAGTTTCTTCCCCTGTTAGAAGTCTCTTTTAGAGTTTAAGTCAAATAGAGTTTGTGTTCCAATAAGTCTAGGTGTCTAACCTTAACATGTCAAGAGCATATAAAAACTTTCATGAGCAAGAGAGAATTGCCCAGTCTCATACTTGTTGAATTCATAATTGACCGATCACTTCAACGAGTTATACAAAAGATAATTTTGAATTTAAGCCTAGTGGTCTATATCGTTGGCACTAATTCTTTGCACTTGGGGTTGGTAACTCACTGTCTTTTCAAGCGCAAAATCAGAACTTCATTTCCTTCAAAATTGAATGTCGAAAAAACGTAACAGAAGAATTTGTTCTGAAATTTAAACATTCGATTGAGAATTTAGGAGACTATCATGAAAAGTCCATGACTTCTTTTCTTGGCCAACTTAACTCTTATTCATCAAAAGCAAGCCCAATCCTCAAAGACAAAAATGTCTCATAAGGATGTCAAGACTTTCTCATATGCAAAACTCACTTATTCTTTTCTAGCATGGGCCATTTATCTTGAAGGAAAAAGGGAAGAAAGAAAAATCCCGCCAGGATGAAAACCCTGAGAAGGGTGGTCTAAGCAAAAGTTAGGGCGCCAAAAAAAAAAAGAAGAAAGAGAGACCTCAAAAGAATGTAGGTTTGCATGAGTCTTCCTTGGAATGAGAATGTCCGATGATTGGAAGCCATCGTTTATCCACTGCATATTATCTTGATTACCACGTAGTAGATTTTTTCCACTTGCTAGCCCTTTGACTCTAAAGAGTTTAGCCTTTCTTTTTGGAAGCCTATATTCCTAACCTTGGGATGGGTAATCTCTTAGTGTGTGCCTATGCCCTAAGTATTGCTACAAAGTCAACTCTGCATTTTTTAAGGTTTCCCCTCATATAAACCAAAGTCATGAATATACATGAAAAGTGGTATCATGATGGTCATTTGTTCGATCTCAAAAGAAGAAACAAATCTTGAAAAAAAAAAAGCACGAAATAGAAGTGAAATCGAAAAGCTTGGAGAATGATTATAAAAAATTGAGCGCATAGAATTGCCATCGACTGAGTTCGGAGAAATATATGAAACCAATAAAACAACCAGAAGGGGGGGTAGGGTTCTTGAAAATTAATGGAAAATTTAAACTAAACATAATCATAAATCTCAATCAAACCAAGCAATATCTCAATGAAAATGCTAACTACACAATCTCAAGCAATTATAGAAAAATAAGTAAAGAGATTGAGTTAGAGATACTTGACAAGGATATTTGAATGGTTCTGCTTGAACTACCCTCAAGCCTACATCCATCTTTTCAAGAAGTCCCTTGCAAGAGTACTAGAATCCACTAGCTACAATCTTCTTCCTAGTCAAGACCAAACCCCTTACAACACCAAGCACAAGCCTTGAATCCACAAAGCTCACTCAAGACTTGACAAACCCAAGCCTTGATCACACTCTTTTACAAAGATTAATTGTGTACAAAGAAACCCTCTTAAAAGGAAATGAATACAAATAAAGCTCCAGAACAATAAAGAGATGAGAGAATCGATGAGTAATGCCCACTCTTAATTAAAGAATTTCTCACAAAAATGCTCTCTTTAATGATGTAAATCATTTGATGACGAAAGAAAAGTTTAATCTAAGACCCTTGATGTTTCTCTAATGAATAGAGGCTTAGAATATAGTTTTCATGGTGTATGATAGAGCCTGGAGCCCCAAATCATTTATATAGGGTGGATATCAAATATAGCCGTTAGTGGAAGACTTGACATGATTTGGAAAAACCTAGCCACTATTTTTCTTCCAACAGTCAATAAAGTCGAATGCATTAGGAATATACTTGACTGCCTTGCCTTACTGCCCATTACTCGACTGCCTTACAAAACCCCCTTTCTTACTGTGGGGATAACTTTCTCTAGAAAAAAATCAGATTGAGGCGTCATTTTTTTTGCGTTAGAAAGCTAATCAAAAGTTTATCAACATATGAAAAGATTAGCTCCAAAACCATTCTTGAGAAATTTGAGTGAGCTCTAAATTTTACTCACTTTCAAGAAATACACTTAAAGGTTATGAATTCACATGAATAGAAGGTGTCCTAAGGTCATTTTAGGTAATAGTCATCAATCCAAGCATCAAATCAAGACTAGTTAAATAATATTAAAGTTCAATCATAATTAAGAGTAATTTAGCCTATGCATTCTTTGTTGCTATTTGACAATGGACTCGATGAAGCTTCCATAGCATGTTTGCTATATCTTAAAGCTTCTTGAAAATTAATCCACATATCCAACTTCTCAAAGGTGTTTTCATGAGTGTTTCTATCTATATACCTACCAATAATCCACTCAAAGCACACATTAGAACATAATCAATGTGCAATTATCATTAAAATAAGATATAAGCCTAGGTTATCTAACTATAGGGCTAACAATATATATATCAGGCAGATACGTCTTGAATTATGTCCGACCTAATTTCCTTAATAGAGATATGTGGGCAGCTTAATCACCTTCTAGGCCCGGTCTCCACAGGCACATACTAAGGGCTTTGGCTTTATGTTTAGGTTTTGAGCTTATTTATCATTCACTTCTTAGCCCATACCCTGGCCTATATTATGCCCCATATATAAACTCCTTCCCGAGGTTATGCTTATTCAAGAGAGTCAAAGGTTCTCCTATTTTAATGAGGTCAAAAAAAATGATGAAAAAATATATAAATGAAAAAACGAAGACAATATTCCATGCACTTTTTTGAGCATGTTACATCCTAACGTGATATGTTCACCTTCATATTGGCTTGTTTACTGACTTTAGTTCCTGATCTCCCAAACCTGATCTGTTCACCTCCTTGTGGCCTAAAGAAGACTCACCGACCTTTATGACCTATCTGGCCAACCTTACCCTGTACAGTAGCCATGCTCCGTACGACAGTTTCATATATTTGCCACCATTTTAACAATTATATGAGAATCCTTACGACTTTATCTTGTTCCTTTCTATCACGCACTAATTGATAGTCATGTACTTTCACTCAGCGTAGTCGTATACATTGATCTGTTAGCTAATCCTAGGCCTGAACTTCATCAGCCTCACAGATTATACAGTTTCACGGCATACACATCAGCCTCACAGTTCATACAGTGCCATTTCCATACATCCTCACTATCCGTCTTTTTCAGCCCAAACTTTCCATGGCAGTCTTGAGGATTCAAACACGAGTGTTTAACTTAAGAACTAACTTATTAAGTGAAGTTGCATGACATTTAATAAAAAGGAATTGAAATTTTTTTGATAAAAAACTTCAGTGGTCTTCTCTCTTTGAGTAGAGGTAGACGTGCTCAAAGAGTGGACACCATTGGCTTAAATTCTAAAACACAAAGGAAAAGATATCAAAGTGGTCGTTGATCGGGCAATCAAAATAAATTTTAATTTAAACATGCTCTCGAATTGTGAAAGAACATTGTCTTCGTCATGATTTTTCTTTGTAGATGTCCTTAGGGGTTTTCCTTGTGATCCGCCTTTCACTAGGTTATGTTGGAGTCAACCCTACTTGTACCCTCCTCCTGATAGTCCTAGTTGAGGCTTCTTTTCGATCCCTTTCCATTAGGGTTATGTAGAGTCAACCCTGCTTACGTTTTGGCCATCTGATAGCGCCCTTTCTCTCTCCTGACTAACTTTCTTCCTTCCCTTCTCTCTCTTGAGGTAAAATGAAATACTCATAAAATATGACTCATATCCTAAATAAGTGTATAAGTCAAAAACGATAATTTATTAGGAGACGGAGGGAGTAATATTTATTACGAGAAGCAATTTTTATTTAAAGCCACTAGAACATTGGCTCAATAGCTGGCATCTTATGCCAAACATGAACTGGCTGGAAAAAGGTGAGAGCAGAGGCGGAGAATGCGGTGTAGCCGTTAGAGACCAAAGGTGGTGTGCTCTGCCACCTTGTAAACTGTGTGCTTAAATATACTGACTTTATGTCTTTATTTATTTAGAGTTTGAACTTTCCCTTTTTAATGTTTAGTTGTGTATGTTTAACATTTAAAATGACATCTCTTTTAACTATTCTTAAGATTTTTAGGTACATGTAAACTTATAACTAAAAAAACATCTCCTTTAAGTAATTTTAAAATTTTTAGGTGGGTACTTTTATCATTGTGAGTTAAATATACCATGCACATACAAAGGAGCAGCTGGGCACCGTCTCACCAATGCCACCTGCTGGCTTTGCCTCTGGCTGTAACCAAATTAGATGTACCTCCACGAACCATTAGCAACAACCTTTAGCTATGAGTTTGACTCTAATGGAGAAAATGTTACATAACGAGTTTTCTCGTGGCTAAGAACTTATTAAAAGTGTACCAGAACTACAAAGAGAGTTATTAAATCATTAGAGCAACACACGGGTGTCATGCTAGCATTTTGCAGCTAGGCAAAGCATTCCTAAAATGGGTAATGTCGGGTCAGATGACCTACACGTCTTGTTTTTGTTGCTATATTGCACGTTACTCCATGCATTGCTCGACATAAAACAGATATAGGGCTTCTTTCATGGTGTTTATAGTAACACCAAGAGTTTTATTATAATGATAGAAGCATCAAGCAAGAAAAAGAATTGCAGTAGACATTCAAAATGAGGCTGAAGGCTGCCACACACCACATAGCTCACCTAGTGAAACGGGAGGATCGAGACCATAAAGGAGGACACTCACGATAACAATCCAAAATGGCACTCGACCACCATTGGATAGGGCTGTATATGAATCGAGTTCGAGCCGAACAGGGGTGTGTTCGAACTCGGTTCGTATATTTTCAAGGATGTTTGAGTTTGGGCTCGTGTTCGTTAAGAATCAGGTATGAATGTTTGAACTCGGCTCGAGTTCGTCAATGTAATACTCGGGCTCGGCTCGGCTCGTTTGTCAAGAGATGCAAACCGAAGCAATGACTGCCGCTACAAAGATCGGAGCTTCGAGGAAGACCCCAGATTTGGAAAAGATCCCAGATCTGGGTGTGCGTGTATCTGTGGAGGGGAGAGAGAGAGAGAGAGAGATGACGATGTATGTGTGAATCCGTGAAGGAGTGTGTGTGTGTGTGTGTGTGTCTCTGCGGAGGAGGGTGTCTGTGAGTCCGTGTAGGTGTTGTGCGACTATGTCGAAGCTGTGTGTGTGTGTGTAGAAATGTGTGAAGAAGAGAAGTCAGAAGAGGGGAAGGCAAAAAGATAGTGCGGCTGTGAATATTAAGATGGATGTTAGGATTTTCTTAATGGACCGGTAGAGGAGTTAGGCTACACATTTGGGCTTTTTAGTTGGACATTTAGGCCCCGTTTGACACTCTTTTTTTTTCTTTTTTTTTTCAGTTTTAAAAACTGAAAAAAAGGAGCGTTTGGTAACCATTTTTTTTTCAATTTAAAAAACCAGTTTTTAAACTGCAGAGTAAAAAAAAAAACTCCAAAAACTGATTTTTTTTTCACTTTTGGTTTTTTTTTTTCGACTACCACCACCACCCTCCCACCGCCGGCAGCCACCTCAGGCGACCACCGCCGGCGACCGGCCGCCGGCAGACTGCCGGCAACCACCGCCGGCCGCCGGCGACCACCGGCAGCCACCTCCGGCCGCCGGCGACCACCGCCGGAGACGGCCGGCAGCTACCTCCGGCCGCCGGCCACCACCGCCGGTGACTGCCGGCAGCCACCTCCGGCCGTCGGCCACCACCACCACCACCGTCGACCACCGCTACGCCCCACCACCGCCACCGGAAACCACCAAAAAAAAAAGTCAAAATAAAAAGGGTTACCAAACACAAAAAAAAAAACCTAAAAAAAAAAGGGGTTATCAAACACCCACTTGTTTTTATAAAAAAAATAAATTAAGCTGCTCTTTAAAAAACTGCTCTTTAAAAACTGAAAACCAAAAAAAAAATTTTGTCAAACGAAGCCTTAGTTTATGGCTTGAGCCACACATGTAAGATTTTTTGAGCATGCTATTGGGCTTAGGCCTAATATAAAAATATGAATTTATTATGTAGACGAATTGTTCACGAATATTTTCCTGAACACTTGAAGTGTTCATACTCTGCTCGTTTAATAAACGAGCTTAAAAAAATTATTCATATTCTGTTTGTATATTATACAAACGAACATGAACGAATTTCAAAGTGAACGAACCATGAACCGTTCGCGAACGACTCGATTCATTTACAACCCTACCAGCGAGGTCACTGCCATTGTAAGCTAGGCATCCGCTTCGTTAGAAATTATAAATGGGGAACAGTAACTTAAATATAGCATAAAGGCAATACTATGCAATTGCATTCAAATTGAAAACCACTAGTTCAGCCAAAGACAGAATTCATGCAAATTGAG